>BMAO01026249.1:0-14100 GCA_019973975.1 Trichonephila clavata | reverse complement strand
GGTTTTAATGAGAACAAATATTTAAAGGCAAATAAATCAAGTGCGATTTTATTTCTTTTAAAATTACTGCCTCGAAAAAATGTATCACAGAGTACAAGTTTCTTGAACAGAACTGAAATTTATAAATCAATTAAATGCAAATTTCAGATTTCATGCTGAAAGATATATAGAAAACTAGCCATTTAATGAATGGTACAATGCATTTCTCATGGATTTTAAAAAATATTTTTCTTTTCCTCTGTAGAATAAGAATTTTATCAGAGAGTGTCTTTTTTAGTAAGCAATTTATTTAATTCTGTGTTTAAATTCATCATGTTTCACAACTTTTTAAAATATTTTAACGCATTAAGGTTAGTCAATATCCCCTAAAATAATTTTCAATATTAATTTTAATTTATATTTTTATTAATGTCTTACGCGCATAGTACTCAATTCCTTTTTAACTTCAAACTACTATTTTTATTTAAGGTAACACATAATTTTGTTCTATACCATATTTTCTTTTAATTTAATTTGAAATTATATACATTTGTATACCCCATAAATGTGACGAACATTTATGTTTTCACTTATTTATGAATGTCTTTAAATAGCACACTTAAAACTGAATGCAATGATTCTAAAAACATGTATCATAGAACAAGAATTATGAAGAACCACCCATATACGTTTTAATTACTGTAATTTATCAGGACGCAATCGCTTATCATTAACGTTTAACGGGAAGAACCCTAAATGTGTTACCAATCATAAGAGCTTATTTTGAAATTTTCCAGATAATGTAACGGAAGCAGTGATGCATCTGGATTTAAATGGAACTTGAGCAACATCCTGAGATAAAGTCTAATACAATAGAATTACTTATTGCTTAAGCGGAATAGAAGACAAGCAGCTAGACGAAAAGTATTTAAAGAAAATAATTATGACAGTGTATTTGAAAATGCCCAATTCAATTGTTTTATAAGGGTCATTATATTGTATAAATTATAAAATGGTGTATCACACATAGAAATATGTTAATTATGCAGCTCTTTTCCTGGCTTAAAGGAGCTATTCGCTTTTACAGTAAGTATAGTCTATATATTTGTACGTTACCTTTTGATACATATGTGATCAGAATATGTAATAATATTGAATCTTTTAATATATTGCTTAAGTTAACATTGATTTCTACCGATATTTATAAAATTTTATTCGATTTTATTGATGTTTTGCAGGAAACAATTTTCGTAAAAGTAGAAATAATAAGTAAAATAATGAAAGAAATATAGTTCTTAATTATAAAAATAGTAAATGTACATAAAAATGTAAAGAAGAATTATAACAAATCATTGTATTTCAATGTTTTTTGCTCTGATATATTTTAAGGTATATACTTTATAGCAGGGAAATGAGGCTTGCATGACCTTAGCATAATATAAGTGGCTTATAATGATCTTAGTATATATATATATATACTAGGCATTACTCACACTAGCTTCGCTGGCTATTTCACAATGTTGTATGAATATATACTGCTAATATATATATATAGAGAGAGAAAGAGGAGAGAGAGGTAGCCAAAATTCAATACTTTTTTAATTTGTTATGTTTTTAAGTTTGTATGTTTATAGAAAATGTTACTTTGCACAAAATGCAAAGCATTTGATATAATTTTAAAGATAACTATTACTAAATTCAATACAATAAATAAAATCCAAATATCTGCAACTAAAAAAAAAGATTTTTGCTGCAATTACTATCGATATACGTTAGATACTGATGATAGCAGTGAGATATTAGTGCTTAGTGGGTAAACTTTTTTTTATATTGCAGCTTCGCATCAATGTTTCATTGAACTGAAAGTAGTTTTAAGCTCTTCCTTTGTTGTCTTCCTTTATGATACTAGGAAATGATTATTAATTATTTTCTTATTTCAAGTGTGTGTCTGTGTGTACAACATTCGGACAATATTTTCTAACTGTGTCACCAGTTTTCAATCGAATTGAGGTCGGGACTGTTTCCTGGACAGGACAATAATGATATTTAGTCACGAAGCAATGCCATAAAATAAAAGAGTATATTGGATAAATAGAAAGAGATGTGGGACGAGAAAGTGGCCTTTCCTGTGTTAAAAGTGAAAGACAGGAGGGCGGTTCAGTGACTACATCTGGAGATTGAAAGTTTCGTTTAAGACGTCAGGAGATAAATTTAATTTTCAAAATAAATTAATGTTGAAAAAGATGTACTACATCTGTTTATGACCGAAGAACAAAATTACTATGTCTCCATGATAATAGAAGGTCACCAACTGTCATTAGAAGTTATCCGAAGGTCGCTGGTGCTTCTGTCAATTCAAGAACAATCACGAGAAGACTATCAGATGTTAGACGAAGAGGTAGTGTTCCTTGAAAAAAAACTTATCTCAGTTTTCGGGAACGCTAAAAAGACTGCAGTGGTCAAAGGAAAACATTAATTAGACAAATGATTAGTGGACTCAAGATATACGAAGGGAAGAAACTAGGATACCGTAATTAGGTTGTGATGGACGAGTATATGCAAGACGTATAATAAGAGAAATGTTTCATCCCTGCAACTGTGAAATACCCACATAATTTTATAATTTGGCCATGCATGTCAGCAGATGCAACGGTCGTCTTCATATCATCGATGGGACACTGAATGTTAGGAGCCGCCATTCTAGAACCCGAAATTCTACCTTCCATCAGAAATCTATTTACCAACAATACTTTATTCATTTATTAGCAATATAGTGCTCATTGCTCCACACTAAGATAATCGGAAGACTGGTATCGTTCTAAGATCAAAGAATTAATTGCAATGAAACAGTCCTGGCCTCAATCCTATCGAAAACATGTGACACCGTTTGAAAACTCTTGTCCGAATGAGGTACCCATGAAATAAAAAGGAACTAATTGAGGTTATAATAGTATCCTGGCATCATGTAACGACTAAGGAAAAGCTTAAAACTATTTTTAGCTCAATGAAACATCGATGTAAAGCTGTACTAAAAAATACAGTCTACTCACTAAGCACTGATAACTCATTACTATCATCAGTATATATCTAACGTATATCGATAGTTATTGCACTATTACTGTTTTGAGTTGCAAATATTTGTAATTTGTATTAGGTATATTGAATTTAGAAATAAATTCTTCTTAAAAGGGTGTTAAATACTTTGCATTTTATAAAACCTAACCTTTTTTTAAAAGCATCTAAAATTTGCTGACGGGTTCTATTATGCACTTCTACTAATCCCCTTGGGGGGAAAAATTCATAAACTGTGATTTTAGTTTAAAACCATTTTTCGTAGAGGTGACTTGATTTTATGCAACTACTATTTAAGTTCCACTCATTGAGTATGCGAGATAATAATTAAGTATTGGTTGTGTTAGGCTGAATTCCAAGAGTTAGTAGTGCGCGACTGGCGGTCTTGTATCAAAAGATTAATATTTGACGGATAACCCATCAGAAAGTGATCAAGTAATTAAACTTCGAACTTCCCATACTATCCGGCTTTAAAACGAATCATACACGGAGCTTAAATCAAGACAAGTAGTTCGATAATTTATTTATCTGATTCTGGGATAGGATTTGTTATTGCTCCCAGAGTTACATTACAAAGTTACAGATTTCGTAAGGTGTTATTTATCATCAAGTCAGCTTCTTCCTCGAACGATGTCACACCCGTGACTTTCGGGCCGCAAACCTTAATTCCACACAACTACCCCTCATTGTTCGATTTACGCGAAACCGGTTATAAAGGGATATTTACTTCATTAAAAGTAGCAATCTGCCAAATTTCGAGTCTGTAGTTCTCATGTTAAAAACCAGGATAAATTACCTACCATAAGCTTCATCCCTCGCCAAGGGATGATCCATTGGGGATCAATTCTCCCAAAAAACGTTTTGCAGTGAATCTTCATTCCATTAAAAGGAACATTCCTTTCAAATTTCAAAACTGTACGTTTTACAGTTAATAAATGAAAATAGTATCTATAAAACGTCCCTTAATTACCCGTAACGTTGCTAAAGGGGTGAGTTTCGTAAAAGAACATTTTGTAGTGGATGTCTACTTAATGATAGAAATCCGCTTTCCAAATTTCAAGACTGTGCGTCTAATAGTTTAAAATGGAGGTAATTATCTATAACTCTCTTTAATCCCCCGCAATCTTTCTTGGGGATTGATTTTCACAAAATCCATTCCTTGCGGATATCTACTCCATACAAGAAACATGCTTACCAAGTTTCAAGGCTGTAGGTTTAATAATTCCTGCAATGTCACGCTAAGTTTTTGAATGAATAAGTGATTGAGTGAGGTGCTTTTCTCCTTTATATGTATAGATATAAATAAGGATTACCCAAAATGAAAAGTGGACAAGTTCAATAAAAATAATGATATTATTGGAAACCAAAAGAGGTCGCTGGCTGTAACACAGGCTCCATTGTTTTGGCAGAATGACTATATCTCCACTTTACAAAAGACGCACTTAATTCTTGAAGGTATCCCACACCGCTTCCTTCACTTCATCTATCGAATCAAAATGTAATACTGTCTTAAGGAAACTGAGGACCTATAAGTCACAAAGTGACAAATCCAGACTGTATGGTGAGTGTTTAAACATTTCCTAACGGATTTTTTTCAGTTGTCTTGGTTTTACGAGGGACGTGTTGTTGGACATTGTCAAGGAGATCCAATATCGTTCGCTGTCCTTCTCGAAAACTTGTACACCAACTCTTCCAAGATGTTCGACCTAAACCAACGATTTTAAAATTGTGGGCCACACCAATCTAGAGGGGAGTGATAACCCTAAGTGGGGAAGGAGAACATATTGGAAGTTCGAAAATAAAAGATTACCGTTAAATCCGGCGTATAACACGCTCTTTTACCACAAAGGAAGCATCGGAATTTAAAGGTGAGCGTTATACGCCGGGTATAAAAATGACAGCTTCAAAAATAATAAAAATATCATAAAAAGTTGTACTTCTACATAGATTGGAATATTATTTATTTAAAAGAAACGACATACCTAATGAACTTAAAAGGTTACAGTTCTAGAAGTACACTACTAAATTATTTCAAAATCCTGTGTTAATACCTCGAATAAACTAGATTATTTTTCCAATGGAATTTGTACGTTTAAAAACAGATGATTTAGGAAATAAATGTTTAATTTAATTAAAGATTATTTTACAAGTTGTTCTAATTTAAAAAATTAGAAAGTAAAAGTAACAAATTTTTTTATCCTGTTACTTAAAAGTAATTTACTTTAAACATCAGTTATTTAAAAGTATCAGAGTAGTATGCAAATTTTCATATTCATTCTGTTAATTTACAAGGAAAAAGTATTATTTGACGAAATATATATGATTAGAAATTGGGTACAAAATATTGTAAGTTTGAGAAGCACTGACCTAAACAGTAGTGTCCATAGAGTGGCATTATTCATCGAGAGATATCTGCATTAATTCACCTCCTGCAATCAAAAACCTTACTACCACACGTTGTTCCGATGTGGACGCACCCTTATATGGTATGACTTTACTTTCGATTAATTTTCTCTACTACTAACTGGTTTAACTGTTAAACATTGTGTGCGGTATATATTTTCAACCGTCCTTTGTGTGCCTGCTTCGTAGCTTTGCTATAGCTGCACTTATTCTGATGCAATCGTCTACTTTTCAGTAGGATTATACAGGGTTAGCAAGAAATAAGTTGACCACTTCGGAGGACTCTATAACCATTCCTATTGAAGCAAAAGAGGAAAACTTTTAACACCAGGCAATTCAAATGATGCACTTGGCATTTTTAAATAAAAAAAAATAATACAAAAATTCCGTCTGTAGATGGTGCTATAATACAAATGGTACTTATTTGCATATATTCAAAATCAGAAACAGCATTTGTGTTTCAGCGCATGCCTATTAGAATTATTCTTTGGATAAAATGAAGGTGGACTCTGTTAGAGAAATATTACTTCTATGTATGCTCATCATACCTACGTTGGAAAAAAAGCACTATTAGTAAAATTATTTTACCAGAGCCAAGAGAAATCTGTCGCAGCTGTGTAAATGAATTCCGCCGTATGAAGCAAATACGAACAAATCCAATGTCTCCATATGCCCTCCGCAAGATAATACAGAAATTTGAAACAATATGACCTTGGCATTCTTCCAGGTAGAGGACGAAGGCACATTCAGTCTTCTAGCATCGAAACATTGGCTACCACGATCGTTGAAGCCAGCAAGTCGGTATCCGGATGGTAGTGTGAGGATCTGAAAATGAAAATCGTTCATTCTGATGATCCTGATGAGAACAATGGAAAAAAATTAATACGTTATTGTGTGTCATTAGTCCTGGATATATGAGCAAACTTTAGAACTAATCTGACATTTTAAAGGGGGTAAAAATTTAGTTCTATAATTCTGTTATGTACAAGTGAAGCTTATAAAAGGGTGTTAAAAACACCTTTATTCAAGTATCGTTAGCCAGTTGTAATATATTATGACATCTGTTCGAACGCACAAAAACAATTACATAACACATGTATCATAAACCGATACACACGCAAACATAAACAGCAACAATGATTACAATTAATGAAAGATTGATAAAATGTAGTGGGTCGTACTTTAAAAAAGATGAAATCTCTGATAACAACTCTAGTACTTCATTGGAAGCATAAATTGCTGTGCTATATTTTACATGTTTATTTTGCATTTTTTTATTCATGTTTGCTTACACAGTTGCAAGCATCAAAACCTTCTTCGGGATTCAAACCAGGCCCTACGGCATAGCCATCAATGTACCTAAGCACTACACCGAATGGGCAGTCTATAGTGGTTAATGCCAACTAACAGTACTATTCTGCAATATTTTGTCTGTTTCATCTGCGTTCGTTTTTTTTTTTTTTCATATCTACTTTCACTTAGTGTTACCTCGCTCTTATAACTCAAATACTCTTTTGTACTTATGCGCTTTGTAAAGTTTTTCTTTAAAATTTTAAATATATTTAAATTTACATTTTATCCATTACTTTCAAATTTGCTAAGGGTTGTATCACTTTCATCAGCTTCCCTAACTTTCCCATGACTATTTATGGCATATAAATACCATATATTTTTTTTTCAGAGCAAAAAATTACATTCATTCCATAATTAATGATAATTCTGAGTCACGTGGTAATCAAACTCTGAAACACACACAAATATATCACCCATAAATGACTACGCACATCTTCAAGAATCCAATACAAATTGCAGGAAGTCAACAGATGACGCCGAGTGAGTGAGTGAGTGAATGAATATTAACGTCGTACTGTTCAGCTACACAAGGCTTTTGGCGACGGTCCGCGTAATTTTGAACTATGGTCAAGTGACGCGGACGACACCTGAGCTGGCACCCTCTCTCCTAACTACCACACCACATCAACGGGAGGACGTTTGAGCTCTCTCGAGAGATTTAACGTGCATTGCTCACCTACACGGCGGGTCTTCAATGGTGCTGGGATCGAACTCATGACACGATAGCCATGATCCGATGCCTAAGCCATTTGGCTTCCGTGGCCACCAGATGGCGCCGCAAGAATGTCCCAATGACGAGTGAAAGGGGAGATATATAAGGAATGCGGACAAGTGAGTAAAAGTGTTCGTAAACGCTTTATAAGCCTTTCAGTGCAATAACCACATAGTTATCGCACAAAAGATGCATTTGGATGTTTTTTTCACGTAGTATAAATATCAGCCGTTTTGAATGTAGGTAAACCCTGCTGGAAATATCCGAAGAACTTGGAATTACCATAAGTGCCATCTTCAGGCTTTAACAACGTTTCCAAGATGATGGTAAGGTGAATAGACGTTCAGCGCAGGTTGCCCCCAGATTTACAACACCGAATGGGGACCGGTATTTTGCGGTTACTGCCAAAAAAATAGGCGGGGTGCAGCATTAAACCTGTATCATTATATCTCTTTAGCCACTGGTTTGACAGTTTCAAGGCAGAACGTGTACAGACGCTTAGGGCAGATTGGTATATATGTTTGTTGACCTGTCGAATGTGTTTCACTTACTGAACTCACTGTCACCTCCGATTAGCCTGAAGTGGAGAACGTGCATTGTGGTCACTGCTAGGGTTTGTAGCCCCGGGACCCAAGTGTTTTTCAAATCCCGGGATTAAAATAACTAATCCCGGATTTAATTTTTGTCTGAATTATGTTTTGAAGATTTTTTTCAAAGTATTGTCAATCTGGTATTACATTTAATGTATCATCTTTACTTTTTTTGTATTGTCAGTTTTCTTACGTGTTGAACCTTGAAGGTTTCGAGGCGGGTGTGTATTTTAAACCGTGAAATTTGATATGTTTTCTCTTATTTTCTTCTGTAACTTTCTCCTCATTGCGAGTAGAATCAGAAATCGGACAATTCTCCTACCCTCAGGATGTCCGGTGTCAGCTAAAATAGAAAGAGGCAATTAAAATTTTTGAAAGATATCTAGTAGAGTTTTTGCCCCAGGATTCCGGAATTCCGAAACCTCGGTATACCGGTGTTTTTTGTAGTCCCGAAATCTCGGGCTTAGAATAACTCCGGGATTTAATTTTTGTCTGAATTATATATTTAAAACATTTTTTCTCATAAATTATTTATAAGAATTTAATTCTTCAAAAATTTATATTTGTTTATGAAATATGTACGCAGAATTTTTTTTGTTGTAATTATAAGTGCTACAGATAAAAAATATAGTACTACTCTCACATTTCTCGTATGGGAGAACGTCGCACAGATCTAAATAGCTCACTGCAATGCTTACACAAAAATATAAGCACCATCTCAAGAATAGATTTTGGCACAGTTTCTTCCTCAATTAAATGCCGTTAATTGTACGGGACCTATTTGGAAGACTTGAGACACTTCAAATCCCATTGCATTACTAACAGCTCATGCAACTGGGTCTTCAATTTCAAATGAGGTAACACTTGAAATTGATTCACATTATGATTCAATATTTGGATCAATTTATATGTACAAAAACCATTAAGTGTATCAGAATAACTAAATAAAGTTATCAAAGAGGTATATGAACCAATGCAGTCTATTAGATTTGAGACACTGTCATCAAAAATTCAAAAAGAAATATCTCTTTTTTTGAAAATGGAGGGAGACGTAGTGACTACCTGAAAGGAGAAAAAATATTTAATGTCGATAATACCTACTAGTAAAGAATCGGAACGTACATTTTCTTCGGCAAGACAATTTATAACAAAAATAAGAAGTTGTTTCAACGATGAAACGCTGGAGGATCTGTGTTTTTATAAGCTTATTTACAGAAACACAAGAAATGAAGAAATGCTTTTTTTAAAAATTTCATTATGTACTATTTTTATTTGTTTTTTATGATGAATTTATTTTTTATTTGTTTCATTAAAATAATTTTAAATGAACTTTTAATTATATTTTCAGTTACATATTATGAAATTGCAACTATTCTAATGAAATATTTTTAATAAATAGCCCTCTCCTAATCCCGGGATTGGGATAATGTAGTCCCGAAATCCCGAGATTAAATATATGACACGGGATTGCAAACCCTAGTCACTACAGCAGTGAGTGGGTTTGTGTGATGTTTTCCGACGAGTCTGGGTTTAGCTGGCAGTCTGAATAACACCGGACTTTCACATGTAGAGCGCCAGGTACCCATTACCACCAAGTTTCGTTGGCGAAGGTTTGGGGGGGAGGGGTATTCTGGGTTCCAGAACTGAATTGCACAGTCAAATTGGAACAATGACAGGCCATATCTATCGGTATGTCATTCAGAAAAAGTACGTTTGTTTCAAGGCGCCATGGGAGCGTAATTTGTCTAAATGGATGGCAATGCTCATCCTCACTGTGCAAACATCAGAAATGAATGCATTTAATCGGAGGATATCATCCGTACAGACTAGCCAGCGTTTTCTTCGGACTTGAATCATGTAGAGCATGAGTGGGACATGTTACGCTGTCAACCCACCTCCTACATGTCTACCGGAACTTCCAAGAGCATTGCTTGATGAGTGGTGAAATATTCCCCCAAGATCAGATCGATAATTTGGTACTCAGCATTCCTAGGCATCGTACGGAGTGCATTGCATAATCTGGGAGACTACTATGTATATTAACTATCATACCAACTATGTACTATTGGCTTTTGTAAATAGTTTTTTTTTTAGTGTAATTTTCTCCAGAGAGCAGAAATCGCAATTTCTATTAATGATATTAAAAATATAGCATCTTTTTGCTCTTTACTTTTTGTTTAATAAAAAGGCTTTGCAGATAAGTCACATTTGATTTGCTTCTGACTCTTTCTTTGCCGGAACTTTCATTATCTTTAATTTATGGACAGAATGTATTTGGATTTTCTATGAATCCATTTTTTCTCGAAATTCTCTTCTGTGTGTGTGTTATAATTTTTTACAACCTTCTTTCAATATACTTTATATTTATTCCTTTTAATAGAACAGAAATGATTTTATTTTTTTTGCGAGTAACATGTAAAATCAATTATAAGTATTTTTTATTCGTTTTAGTATAGAATTGCATCGATAAGCTAAAAAAGCTATTTTGTTTCTTCTAATACTGCAAGATGCCGAACATTTCCCTGCGCGTTAATTTATCAAGAAAATGTCAGATTATAATAAAATAAATTAATCGGTATTGATGCTTCTAAAGACACCTGTCTGTGACGGTGTCAGATCGAGGTTCATGAAGTTTACCACGGAAAAGGGCTAGAGATTTACGCCTTTCATTCGCCGTAGCTTTGAGCATCACACAGGTGACAGTACGGTTTGGCTCGATTCCAGCCCAATTTTGAAGGAGAACACCCTGGGGGGTCAGGACTCCCATCTCTCTTCTCCTCACATCAACTTAACTAGAGTACTTGTGGCGTGACGGCTATTTAGAGAGTACCACCATGCCACAAAGGTAGAATACTTCAAGCATCCATTCCTTCTCTGGGGTTCAAACCCAGGTCCGACGGCGCAGCAATCAGTGTCACTAACCACTATACTGGATGGGTGGCACACTGATTTTTTTTATTATACTTATCAGCTCTTTAGCTAAATTACACGCACATTTTTTCTTTTTTTGAAAAACCGTAAAATTGGAAAAAACGATTTTAAATTTGCAAAATTGAAATTTTAGAAAAGCATTCAAATAAGGGTAATGCAATTCCTAATTTAGAGAATTCCATTGTATTTATTAAATATATTAATTTCTTAAACGTTTGGTTCTATCCCTAAATGTTATAAAATGCACTTCTAGTTATAGCTCTCTAATTTTGAATTCTTGTCAGTTTTTAAATTTGTTGCCTACATTATACTCTGACATATAATACAGGGAGAAAGTGTTAAGTATTCTATTTGAATACTTTTTTAATTAAGTAATATTATATTGAAAGTTTCAAAATTAAAAAAGCAAACACAATGTCACCCTCTGTTTTTATATATACGATTTTTTACAAGTGTAATCTTATTCTCGAATTTAATAAGAATTAAAGATTAAGAATGAGAAAAAAAAGGAAGTCTGGAAATCTTTCGGAAGGTTTTAAAGTTGGAATAAAGAACCCGAAACTATTATATATAGTTCGAAAAAAAATATTACTCTTTCACAGGAAAAGTTTTTAATCTTATTTTTATATAGAGAGAAGGTTTCTGCTAATATAAGTTGATATAATCTCTCAACGCAGACTTGTTTTTCTTTTCTTTCTACTTTAAACTTTTATATTTTAATGGAAAAAATATTCATTTTTTTTCCTAACTGAATTTTTTAGAATACAAAACTCAAGTAATAAGGCTTCGAACCCGTACTCACCTAAAGAAGGTGAGCCCCCTGAGGGCTTAAATATTGTGAAACACAACAAAGTATATTGGAAATCAATTCCCCAATTCATGTTAATAAAAATGTATGAAAAAACTGCAAGACTTATTTTTGTATTTGTAATTATTATAATTTTTCCTGAAAACTGCAATTTCTTGTGCGGCACCCGTCAAAACCGCTGGGCCCTCACTTTTTGCCCAGCTCACCCCTACCTAAACCAGCTCTGCTCTAGCAAGTGAAAATGCCGTCTTCTGTTTATCAAGGTTATGTATTGCAGACTGCATCCTGTATGTTAGATGTTCGTTTTTTTCTTCTACGTCAATCTGTTAAAATCTGAATTTAAAATTATATGAAATTCTTAACATTCGCAACAATGCCCTTTATAATTTTTTTAATAGTATATGAATGCGTCTTCAAACATTACATTACATTTATGTTGACTTTTTAATTAATATTAAGTATAACTTAACGCAGAGATTTTCTGAATTTTAAAATAGATAGTTCAAAAACTCTTGTAGATATGATCATAATTTTTCATTCCTGTGTTTTAGCTTCTCAGTAGTGCTTCTACTTAAAAATTTATTGTATATTCATCAAATTTTTCAGCATAATTTTTGCTCTTAACATACAGTTTTAACCGAATTGTATGAAATTTACGAAATGCATTAAAATGCTTAAGATTCTTATGTTAAAATTTTAATTTAATATTTTATTCGAAGAATTGTTAGTACTTATTTTAAATAATTTTTAACTGAGTATGTGCACGATACATAAATATTTTTTTCTGAAATTTCAAATACAATTTCTAACATAAAATTCCTAGTTTTGTATGAAAATCTGGATATTTTCTGAATGTTAATTATAATAGATATCCAGATTTTAATTACTTGTTCTTCAGTTAGCTTTAAAAAAATAAATATTTAGAAATTTTGCATAAACAAATATGTTTAAACAAAATTTTCAAATTTATCTTTATATTTATTTATATGCGTAAATGTCAATTGTAAATGTATCAGAATATTTTTAATTACTATTTATTCAAATATTCAAGGTTAAAAATATGAATTGGTATAAAAAAACCCTCATTCATGTTTTCTCTGAAGTAAACTGAAACTCAAGCATTTTTTTTTAATTCAAATATAATTTGGTGTATTGTAACAATACGCGCCCTGAACATCTGGCTTTAAAATTAAAAATAAATAAATAATGGATCTGAATTAGTTTTTTCATTATTATTTTTATGAAAGCGTAAGAATTTTTTACATATAATTTGATGCAAAAGTTTAAAAATTATTCATTTTTAGTAGTTGAAAAGTTTAAAAGGTTTTAAATTTTGAAGCGTTCGGTTTCTTATAAACTTTTTTGACACCTTATAATGAAATAATCATGGTTTAAAAACTGAAAACATTGGTTAAGAGAAGAAAAATGAAGCAATTAAATATAGTTCTAGATATTATATAGAGATTTATATATTTTAAAAACTTCTTTTTCCGTTTCATCATTTTAAGATGAAGAAAATAATACGAGTTAATCAAACAAAGAGAATATACTTAAAAATTTATTTGTCCAACTATATAAAATAGCAGATTACAGTCCCAACTTATTAAAACTTCAAATTAATATAAAACCAAAAGTGAGTTATATAATATTTTATTTATACGTTGGAACATTTTTCAAAACTTGAAAAAAAAAAGTTAAATTGCTAAAAGTGCAAAAAGAATTTATTTAATTCAAACTCAATAATATCTCAAATGAAGCTAAATTACAAACACTATAACTTATAGTTCGTTCACTAAGGTGTCTAAAGAAATTCTTCCCAACTTTTTTACGATTGCTTCAGGGTCAAAACGCAGGGTTCCCCGAGAGCTGTAAAACTTCCTGTCAGTGACCATTGTGTCGCTACAACCCTCCCTAATTATCTTTCATGGTGTTAAACCATAAAAGAGGGGAAAGGATTTCAGAAAAACACGGCCTACCCGCTTTTGAAGCACTCTCTTGAAGTGAGAAAATGACGTGTGGTGCGTTTTCGAAGCATCTCTAGACGTGCGGAAAAAGACGTTCAAACCGCTAAGAGGGTTAAATACTTTTAACTTCTTTTTCTGAAAGTTCATATAATTCTGATAAGGTTTTACGTTAGATAAAATACAGAAATCATTCCCTTTCCGTGCATAATACTTTTAACCAAATAACAATTTTCAAAGTGTATTATATCACTTGAATAAGCGGTTTTAAGTCTCCATGAAAGGCAAAAT
>BMAO01026248.1:0-71474 GCA_019973975.1 Trichonephila clavata | reverse complement strand
AATCAGTCTCTATCTCAAATGGAAGACAAAAATTCCATCCATTTCAACTGGAGAGATGCATGACCAAAATATCGAATTTTTTTCATTCATTTTTCTGTTTTTATTTCTTTTATCAGAAATATTACGAGGGCATTTTTATGATTGCAGACGTATTTTCTTAATGTTTCATCGGAATTTATTTCTACCTGCATTTTTATCGAAAAGCTTGAGTTGTAAAATTTGAGACAAAAAGAAATAATTATTATTTCATATCTGAGAGAGGAATTTATTGTAGTATGATTCTTAAATATTCCCTTTCTCCTTTTAAAACGTTTCTAACAAATTTTTTCTTTAAAGGTACTTTCTTTCGGATTAAATATGACTACATTCTGATGTCTGAATGTCTTTTAATCATAGATAAAAATTTTCCGTTTATATCAATAGCATATGTAATTATTTTCATAATTAAATATATTTGTTATTTAGTACACAATGAACAATTTAGTTGGCATTATTTTCATTAAAACATTCCTTTTATTAAAAGTTTTTTCTCTTCTGCAAATATTAAAAAATAAAATTACTCCTATAAAATGTTAATGATAAAGAGTTGTTAAGCTAATGTATTCTTTGAAACATTTAACAATAAATACTTGGGAAAAAAGATGCTAACATGGCTCCATAAAATAAAAACATTTCAACCATGTAAAAATATTAAGTTAATTTTGATAAAATGAAAATTTTTTTACAAATTCCTATATTTCCCTGTCTGTTTAAGGAATCCGACTACTTACGACAGCTTTTTTTTAAAAAAAATGGAGGTATGGAGATTTTTTTGTTGTTTTTAGATTTGTTTTGTACATCTTAAGAAAAATATGCTTAACCCGTTACCGCCCAGTGATCTATTTTTAGATCACCTCCCACTCAGAGCTCCCAGTGAAATCAATATATTTTAATCACTTCGTATTGTCATTGGCTGGTTTCCTTATACATGTGGCCATATCCCCAAACGAGATTTGAAACATTCTTTCCCACAGCAATCCAGCAGCTTGCGTCTGATTTTCACCATTTTGTAGCTTCAAAGTGCAGCTTTCGATTTTGTATCCAACAGAAAAAAATTAAAGGTAAGTTATACTTTTTTCATGAGTTTTACATTTTCAATATCTCTTTAACTATTGTGGCTTATTTATATTAGAAAAATGTAATTATTAAAAATGTAAGTTTAAAAATGCTGATCTATAAATAGATCGCTGGGTTTAGTGGTAACTAATATAATTTTTCCCCGTTTTATTTCTGCCAGAATATCTCTGCGTAAAGTGTTTCACACCGCCGAAGAAGCTTTAAAATATATGTTTTTAAGGAAATAGAGTCTGATATAATTGCTTTACCGCCTGATGTGGATGAGTTAACTGACGAAGAGTATTTTGATGCCGATGAAATAACTACTCCATCGGTAAAAGATCTGTCAGGTAATGTAGAAATGTGTGTGCCCAAGGAAGAAATATAAAAAGTTTAAAATACATCCGAAGTTATATCGTCGTTGCGTACCTCAAACGCGGAAAACTCTAAGAAATGCATTGGAAGACCTCAGATGATGCCATCAAGATCAAATGTAATAGACTCTGTGCGTTTAGATAGAAAAGTCCATGTTATAAGAAAAAGACAAAACCAAAGAATATGCCAGTTTCAAAAATGTAAGGGTAGACTTCTTACATTGTGTACAAAATGTAATGTAACCCTTTGCCTCAAATATTTTCCGTTATATCACACTTAACTTTTACAAATTGGCTGTATAAAATTGTAACTAAATAATTTTAGATTAGTAAAATAATTTTTTCTCTTTTATAACTCATTAGTTGTTTTTAAATTCACAAAAATTACATTTCCTCCACTAAATTTGTAATTTTTTAAATATAAAACCAACGGAAAAAGTTACTTTGTCTTTTACTACCATAAGCGCCCAGCGATCTATTTATAGATCACCTATTATTTCAGCTGCTAATAAAATGGATACAACTACATAATTACTCTATTTATGATACATAAAATGTAATTTAAAATAATTTTTAAAAATTTCGATTTTAAAATAATTTGGGCGTTAACGGGTTAATTTAAGAAAATGAAAAGAAATTATTAGTAATAAAACCTGAAAAATGGGTAAAAATATACGAAAAATAACATAAACGGGGTCCAATAAGTACCAAAAGTTTATAAATAAATTTTAAATTTTTCAATTCTGATGTGTTGCTATGTTAACCATTTTTGAAATGACCTTCAGAATAACAGATATTTTAATTTTTACAAAAACTGGAGCACTTTATCTCAGTTATATAAAATTACTTAAAAAAACAGTGATTATATCAACATAAGGGACTGTAAATTTTGTAATAAAACAGTGATTGATAAGTATGAAGGTTAAAATACTTCTACTGTTATACAGAACATACACAAAAAATTTCGGTTAATTATTTTCAAAACAATTTTTGCAATCGCTTGCCCTGTTTGAGCAATTTAAAAAAACACAAATTTCGAGTAAAACGTGTTTTAATGCACGCTATATTAAATAAAGTAATGGCTTCTGCTCTAACTAAAACACTTGCAGTTTTTTTTCTAGTGAACGGAAAATATTAATGTTGGTATTTTTATACAGCTAATAAAATCGCCTATAAGACAAAATTGTAAGCAATATTTGTCAATTTTTGGCAAAATTCACAGTTTTAGAGTAGTCGGATACCTTAAGCGGAGAAATGCATTATTGTAGCGAAATGTAATCATGTTTTTTTTTTTTTTTTTTTTTTTTTTTTTGTACACAAAAGCATTGATATTATAAAAAATGATTGCTTGGAAATTTTTACTTCTTCTCATGCATAATATATGCTAAATTTTATTTTTGTTATTGTTATTTGTTTATTTTTTGGTATCAAATGCTTATAGATAGCTTTATATATATATAATAAGTTTCACAAAACATAATTAGGAAAATCATTTTTTTTTCTTAATGTTCGGAACACGCCCACACGGATGTGTGAGCATGTTCCAAAAAGTAATTTATGTAAAAATCATTCTGTTATTAATAAGAATATTTACTATACTGCTGTCTTAGTTTTCTTTATCTAGAATGAACAATTAATTTTTTATCTAGCATTTCATTGAAATAATAAATATACATTGCCAGTTAATTGTTGCTTGAAAAAATGGAAAGAAATAAGTTGATATGTGTTATTTTCTTTAGTTAATATTTGTGTGTGTTTTATTATAAAAATATCATAATAGTTTAGTGATCATTATAGAATAATTCAAATTAAATAAATGATATTCTAACTAATTAATTTTGTAACAGACCAATTTTATAGATCAATTTTTTTTTCTTATGGTAAAGTGAATCGCAGTTGTAAAAAGACGATTTTGTCTCGTAGAGGGGAAACACTTTCCCCCAATTTATCCAACTAATTATATTTCAGAAAAAAATCATTACAAACTTATTAATTAGCAATTTAATTGAAAAAAATTGAAAATTAAAAAAAAAATTGCGAATCCAAATAAATTTTTTAGTGTTGACGTGCGTTATAGGAATTATTGTATACGATTGATAGTTTTAATGAAATCTAAATCAATTACAACAGGAATGCTAACCTTTATTTAAAAAAGATTTTTGTTCTCATTTTACATTTTTCAAGTAGGGTAAAAGAAACTCCGAGGAATGTTTCCTGATGAATAGTCCCATTTCACTAAACTTCTTTCGAAAAAGTAAAGTGAATCTAAATCAAATAAAAAAAAATTCTAAAAGTTTTTTAAACAATCAATATAAAATTATCCTGGCATTGAATTCGAAGAATATTTAAAAAGATATTGTGTATTGATTGAAAAATTTAATTTCGTATAACTTACTTCCTATAATAAATAAATTATCTTAAACTTATATAAATAAGCCTGTAAATTAAATGTAGGCATTCGTTAAATTTTTTTATTTACTCCACTACTTTATATTTCTTAAAATACTTGTTGTGTTATTCAGAAAAACGTAAATTGTGCTTTGAATTATGTTTCACAAAACAAATTCATGTTATAATCATTTCAAATATTTGAGAGAATTTGTAACTCCTTTTTTCTATTAAGTAAGGACATTTTTGTAGCGGTGAGCACCAATTCACGAAATAATTACCTAAAATTTGGCGTATAGCGAGCACCTATAATTCCAAGATGTTAACTCTAATCTTTTTAGGTACATTTTTTGTATAATGTCCACGCCCTTTTTTACAAAGTAACCAGAAATGCACGAACGCAATACTTGTATGTTTTGATGTCAATTATTACAAGTATTATTTCAAGCCTTAGAAAAAAAATAGTATACTTTTAAAACAAAACAACCCTTTAAGTTCATAAGGAATATCATTTATTTTAAATAAACAGTACTTTGATACACATACTGTCCGTAGTCGCCAAGTGGTCAAGATATCAGACTCGTGGCTGGCGTGTCCACTGAAGACCCGCCGTGTAAGGGGAAAAGGTGCAATAAATCTGTCGAAAAATCAAATTCCTTCCTCCCGTAAGTGTGGTAGTTAGGAGAAGGGGAGCTAACTCAGGTGTCGTCCTCGTCACTTGAACATGGCTCAAAATTACGAGGGTCCGTCGCCCAAAACCCTCATGTAGGTGAGCAGTGAGTTGTTAATGCCCCCTCACTTTCTTGGTATGCCTCTCTCCATATCTAATTTTTTTCTTCATTCATCCTTATTTTTATTATTATTATTTTATTTTTAAAGCTCTTAATTTTATAAGAGCTTTAAAAGCTTTTAAGAGTACTTATTTGTATAACGTGCACACCCTTAAATTTCAGTCTTATTTTTTGTATCAAATGTGCGCGTTATAAGATTAATTTTAAGGTTTTTGAAATATATACAGCTCCTTGAAACAAAGATATGTCACGAAAAATCTAAATATTAATCTCTTCTCTGCTATTGCAATAGCTGTTCGAAACTAAAAACACGACCTATTAGTATGTATTTGCAAACATAGGATACCATATTCCTTTACGATCATATCTTCAAATTTCAAATATATGGATTTATTACTTCAGTAAGAATACCCTGATATAAGTGATTCCTTGCATAATAACTGCTATTTCTGAAAGCGTTCGTATAACTTATTCTCAACGGGAAAGCATTTCCTCTTTTATTTATATTATCAGAGAATAAATAATGGTTTTCAAATACTCAGCACATACATTTTCCTAAGGAGCAATACATTAAATGCGCACAGTTTAAATTCCTAGATCACGATCTCTTTCTCTTTCGATAAGAATATTTTATTTCATTTTACGATATAGTTGTAATAGTTACACGAAGCTTTTGGCACAAACTTTAAAGAAGTGGTTTAACACACGCTTAACTAAACCATCTAAAATTATTAAACTTACTTAGTGTAGATGTCTTGCGTGTGATTTAATTCAACTAAAAAATTTATACTGATCGTCCACTCGAGCGCGCGCGTTGATTAATTGAACGAAGAAAAATCTCTTAAAAATCAGCAAGCTTCTTATCCTAATCACTTTCGGCTAATATCAACTTTTGTTATAGCTAATGGGGAGTCAGTTTTAGTATATTTTAATAATTACAACTAAAGATACTTATCGTTTATTGCAGATACTCAGCTTGATTCCTTGAACTGAAACCACTAAGTTCCTAACCAAGTTTCTCAATGCATAATTTTTGTAACTATGATTTAAACTATCAGCTACACATCTGCTACATTTTTCCTTGAATTCTTTTAACTTAACCTGAAATAGTAATAAACTTAAATTTCTCCAGCTGACCATGATAAGTTTCAAATTTGCTCTCTGAAAAAATTTCCAAACTTATATGGCTTGATTCAAGTGACGAGCACGATAACTGCGCTGGCTTTCCTTCTCCAAAATGCCATGCCATATCAACGAGAGAACGCTTGATAATGACTAAATTTAATGATTTAGCCTTTCTACATTGCAGATCTTCATTGGTACTTGACTCGAACTCAAGACACGCCAGCCACAAGTCCCTGACCTTGACTACTAGGGTATCGTAGTACATGAAACAAGTTGATGACGTCACAAAAGTGCAATAGGTTGATGCAAAACCTAAAAATAAGAAACGTGAAATCACTTTAAAAGTAAATATCACTTTGAAAACTTGATTTAAAACAAAGAAAGAAATACAGCTGAGACTCTATTTAAAAAAGTCGATAAATCCCGAAAAAAAGTACTTTATATGGAAAATTCGTTTTATATAGAGGTTCATCTTTCAATATACTTTAAAAACCACATAAAACAAATTTTAAAATTCATAAAGACTACATATTAATAAAAGGTAATTATTCAGACTTTTTTGTAAGTTAATATATATTTTATATAATTTACCCATAAAAAAACTGCAAGCAAAACAAGAAAAAATAATGTCGAGGAATATGATGTATCTTTAACATTACCTAATTTTATATTAAAAATTTAAGGATATTATCTAATTTAAAGCACACAATTAATTTTAAACATACATTATTTTATAACTAAAATTACTGAACATACATTACCACATACGTCCTTATAAATTTATTTAAACATAAAATCTGTTAATTTTGTTTGAGTTTTTTTTTTTTTTTTTAGAAAAAATGCTTTGTTTCATAATACGCCTCACATTTTTCCAATGCACCAAAAATCCGTTTAGGTATATTTTTCCTGTGTATTTTCTTTAATTTTTCTAGCGATCCATTGCTACCTGGAAATCGGTCGTATACCAATGCCTTCGCAAAATGAAGAGTTTTCGCTGTTACGAAAAGTCTAGAGATCGGAATATTTTTATCTCGCTTTGTGTGTATCCACTTTAAAATTTCCTCTGACTCATAGACTCATGTTCAAAAATGCTTCATACAAGAATTCAATGAATCATAGTTTTGTAACTTATCTCAATTTTTTTAATAGTTGATAAACTATTTGGAGGAATACCAAATTTTAAAGCAATATCCTTTTTCTTGACACCTTTATGCACGTCCTGAAAAACAAATTTTTTGTTTGATGCTCATGCACTTACGCTTTGACATTTTCTAGCTACAAGAAATGAAATTACCAGTACAACTGATCAACACTACAAGTGAAACGGTGACTAGTTCAAGGACACGGGACATGAGACTACTCCATTGAGGGTGAAAGGGGATGTCGAAGATGCTTTTTGTGAACTGGATAAGGGGGTAAGAGGTTGCACTTCTTGGATGAAAGGCCCATAAATACAATATATTGCTCTCGGAGATTTAGGTACCTTATGAAACCAGCTTAAGACTTACGACCACCATAAAATGTGTTAAAAGAGAGAATAAATTTAAATCTCCAGAAATACTTTTAAAATAAGGAGAAAAAAATTGAATCACAAGAAAAAATTTTCGTTATATAAGAAATGCCGTCGTTGTTGGGAGGTAATTTTACGAAGAAAATTTTGAAATGTTCTTGGTTCCAGGAAAAAGTTCGCTATACAGAAAAATTCGCAATATAGATATTCGTAATAAAGATGTTCGTAATATAGAAGTTCGATTGTATTTAATTTTTTCCCTAGATTTGTATACTTATTCATGACGATAAATTTCAAAATTAAGAAAAATATGAAACTTGACATTTACATTTATTTTCTTTTAATTTACACTATTTCTTTTCAATGTAAAATTATACAATGAACCAAGAACTTGTTTCATATAGTATACCAAACAGAATCTTCTATTGTAAACCAAATTTTCAATTATTTATAGTGATACCAGTCCTCTTTTATTTAGCTTCTATGTCCATTCTCCATTTTTGTGACATGTAAAATTGTCCCAAAAATATAATCCACACACACATTTTAGTCATCCTCCTCAAATATTTTCGAAAACTGTTTTTTGCCGGTTCAAAGCTAGGGTTTAAGTTACTTAGATAATAAGATGAGCTCGGTACTTCTGTTTCCACTCAAAAGAAATGCATCAGTTAAATTATTCATGTACCCGTTCCAGAACATGAATTGAAACAAATACTTCCTAAAGTGCACAAACCACATGAGATAACTTCAATTTGAAGTTACTTTCTCAGAATGAAAAAAAATAATGTTGGTTCTTATCTGCTTAGTATATTAGGAAAGTATTTCTTTAAAAATGCATTTTTATATATGTTCTGAATTATTCGTCTGTTTTTTTCTCTTTTCTATTTCTTTTGCGTTTTATCATTTTTTTTAGAAATATCTTTGCTTTATGTTCGCATTTTAAGTTAGAAAACGTTAGTTTCACTCTAATTGTATTAAATTACGTAAATGAGGAAAATCTAATTTTAAGTAATTAAATGAATAGTTGTAGAAAAGAAACCTTGTCTTTAACTGTATCAATATGCTTTCGAATTTGGAGAAAAGTATATGAAGAGCCTTAAAAATTAAATTCTATATTATATTTCAGGAATAAAACTATATATATTCTAAGTTAAATTCCATATTCTATTCTAAAATTTAGAAAAAAAAAAAAAAAATATAAAAAATAATAATATATATATATTTAATATATATATATATATATATACCATATATATATATATATTATGCCATATATTTCTTTCATTTTATGTTACTATATATATATATATTCTAATATGTTATATATTCTAATAAGTGAAGTCTAAATAAGTTACTTCATCTTCAACAGAAATAAGCATTTAGGGGCAAAACGCGTTTTTATCTTACATGAAACAACAATTCCAATACTGGACATTTTAAAACTGAACTATGTGTTTTAAATTCAAAACAATATGTATAATTTGATACGGAAACATTTAATATTTGCATGTGTAATGAAATAAAATGAGTAGCTTAAGAAAAGCTGGCTAATACATGTATGATACAAAGTAATGGAAGTTGTATATGATAAATAAAAATAAAATTATACAGATTCTCTTACTTTTTATACCTCAGATTTATTGTATTATATCTCATATTTTTTTCAATCAGTCAGCAATACGAAAAACTTTCTCCGGTTAGAGTAAAAATAAAATATATTCCCTATTATAAAAAAATTGTAGTTCACGAACTTAAACCCCGCAATAAAAACCTTCTAATTATGTTATTAATCTTGTTTTGTGTGATCAATTAAAGGGGTATAAAAGATTATTTTGAGTATATATGTACACTCTAAAAAATATTAGTAATGAGGATATTTGACATCGTGAAAACAAAAAGTTGGCTATATGTATATGAATGGAATGTTTTATTCAAAACCCACAGCTACATGAACAGAAATAATCAATGATGCATTTATCAGCCTATGACCTTGATACAAGTTGTTATCTGACTGAACATTTACTTTTCAACTCAACAAATGCCCTTTTGATGGTTGCTTGTCATCAACGTTACAATTTGCGAGGTAAATAGGGGCTATCCAGGTATAGTGAGAGGTACTTTCTCATAACACAAACGAGCTCTAACGGCCCGTTTAGACTTTCCGAACAATCACTGTGATCAGAGAAGTGTTGTAGAAGAACGATGACACCAAGTAGAAAGACTTACCGTTTCTAGATGGAAATTACCTTATTCAAATGTAGATCAAGAGATCTTTGAAAGAAAATGGATCACTAAAACGTGTAGAACCTTATTGACATGATGTCGTATTACACAAGTTTTTTAGATTGCTATCGAAAAGCCATCCCACATAAAGTCTCATGGCTGAGGGGACTGCATAGTTTGTATCCGCTTATATTCTTCAGGTTTTAGTCATAACCCAAACGAGCTCTAACGGCCCGTTTAGACTTTCCGAACAATCACTGTGACCAGAGAAGTGTCGGAGAAGAACGATGACACAAAGTAGAAAGACTTGCCGTTTGTAGATGGAAATTACCTTATTCAAATGTAGATCGAGAGGTGTTTGAAAGAAAATGTATCACTAAAATGTGTATAACCTTGTTGGCACGCCTTCGTGTTACACAAGTTTCTTAGATTGCTATCGAAAAGCCATTTCACATAAAGTCTCATGGCTGAGAGGACTGCATAGTTTGTATCCGCTTATATTCTTCAAGTTTTAGTTGACCACTGACATTTAATTTATAACAGTATTCACGGATAAAATAATTCTTCTCCAATCCATGGTACTTCAAATTGAACACATCCAGCTGTACAGCAGACGTGAATGATGGTTTGCGACAGTGATAGGCACTTGGCGAAAGCGCCTCCGCAAAATTACCTATCAAAAGCTATTGCGGTCATTGGTGTCCCGATTACACGTTGGATCACAAATAATGATCCATCAAAGTCCATGAGTGTGACTGGATAATAACTTTATCCTACTCCACCATCCACTTCCTAATTGACATTTTGTATGGAAATGGCCAACCCATTTCTATCGACATTGTCAAATGGTAGTGAAGGATATTTGTTCTCGGCACCTTCCTTTTCGTAAACACACACCCTACTCCTAGACCAAAAATATTTATTCAGTCCGGAGGTTGTTAGTGGCTTATATGTCTACCACTGCCACACACTTCCCTACCAGTGAGTCGGAAAGACGAACGAAATATGCCGTTGATAAGACGAGCGTGTGAACTGTTGCGTCACTAGATTGAGAGGCATTTGCTTATTGCGTCATTCGCGCGAGATAGCCTATTGATTGCGTCATATGGGAGACGACTTTACTGATTCCGTCATTCGCGCGAGATGGCCTATTGATTGCGTCATATGGGAGACGACTTTACTGATTGCGTCATGTGTGAAACGGCTTTTGTTGGTTGCGTCATGTGTCTGACGGATTGGTTGCATTTGTGGTGGATAGATGGGGCCACAACTGCTGCGCGAATGTTGATTCTGTCTTTTTTCAGCCCTAGTAATCAATGAGGGAGATTCGTTCTCGGTACCTTCCATTCTGAAAGTATATAACATAACCACTATACTAAAATGATAATCTTAATATGGAGGTTGTTACTGGCTTATATAGATACCACCATCGCAGTAGCCTTACTGCGACCCAATTGGTGCGAAGTTTTTAACCTTGTTTCCTTAAGTTTACTAGCACACCCACTCTCAAATGGAGATACATGTTTATACTTTGTTTAATTCGTCAGAAAAACATGGGTAAAAACCACGGGAGTTGACAGAATCACATTCAAACAGCAGTGATGGTTTAGTATTGAAAAGTGTTTAATTTCTAGCACCATCCAAATGATCCGTTTCAGCAAAGAGGAACTTCAGCTAGTTTGTCATTTACTGCCAAAACTTAATGATTTGTGTATTCTATCGTAAGGTATGGATATTCGCCATTTTGTAGCTTTCAAATAATTGCTTCTTCAGCAAGAATTTGATAAATTAAATATATTCAGTGCGTTAAAATCCACTAACTCTTCCGTTAATTAATAATTATTTTCTGGTAGAAGAGTTAATTATGTTTAAGTAAATATTTCTTGAAAGTAAATTAAGCTCTTTTTTTTTTTAGAATACAAATAAGAAAAGGTAGAACTCTTTAACAGGGTATCATCTTCTTGCAACATTTACTTCCAAAATAACATGTCTATTTTTTTTCTTTTTTTCATGAAAGTTCTTAAAGAATATACGTATCTCCTCAGTTAATTGCATCAATTATAAAAATAAAAATAAAAATTTCTGTTCCAAACATTTAAGGATTTTTTTATGTTATTACTTTTGACTAAAAAAATTAGTTCTCGCGATAATCGAATATTTCATGCAAGAATAAAAATAAACGTTCCCACAAGAAAGACTTCAAAATAATGCGTTATTTGATTTTTCTTCTTTTCTACTTTTAATTTTTATCGCAACAGATGCTGATAAAATAGTTTTACACATCACAAATTTTGTTCTTTTTCTTTTAGTTTTAAGTCTGTGTCTAAGTTTAGCAATCGATTTTCATTAAAGCGATAAAAAAGTTCGAGAGATAGTTTGGATAATTTAGTTTTAGATTTATGAAAGCTATATATATATATATATATATATATATATTGCAATGAAAAGAATTTCATTTGATTTTCTTTCCTTCATGTGTATTTTAATGCCATAAATTAGAGTGAAAAGTATACGATTAATTTCAGAACCAATTTGTCGTGATTGAACGTTTGTTTAATAAAAAAATAACTCATAGAACACTTTACATATTACGGAATTTTATTTGTAGCATTAATTTTATTTCGAGCTTTTATATCTACTCAAAAAAAATTTAACAAGATATCAATCATTGGCAGGGCCAAGTATTTTTAGCGCGTTTTTCACATGTTGTATTTTACAATAATGCAACTAATGAACTTTTTACTAACCGAAAGTAGAACTGTACTTTAAAAAAAAAATTTAAATTGAAAAATTATGAAATTTAAATATGATTCGGCTCATCTAGGGCACAAATGCGACCAAATGCCTAAAACTCGAGATCAATTGGTTGCTTATTGGCTGCGAAAAAGGTACGACAAAATATGGAACGAAAACGAAGACGAAATTTGCGTTCTAATAGCGCTTTTGTTCCACTACGTGAAAAAAGAGCTAAAAATTCAACGAGATTGAATTAAATCAATACTAATACGTACATAGATTTTTTTAATATAAGTATAAAGCTTAATTTTTTTTAAAAATAAATAAAATTGAATTCAGAAATTTAGAGTTGAAAAGGATTAACAAAATGTGAAGAAAGGAATATTAGTATGTTCTCTGTGTGTGTGGACTCTCGCTAATTCAAACTTTAGACAATACGAACCTTTCGCTAATTCAAAGTATATGCTCAGGCCCTAGAAAAACTCTTGATATTTCGAACTAAACAATACGTTTGCTACACTCAATATTTCGAATTAAAATCTGTGGATGACCAGAATACAAGACACTATACTTCGAAATGATCTAATAAAACTCTCAACAATCCAAAGACTCACAATCATGTGGAGTTAGTTCTGTAACAAACAGGTTGGAGCTAACATATTTTATGTTGTTGTTGACTTTTCTGTAATGTAGCCCAGTGCTTCTCAAAGTTTCAACATTCGCGACCCAATATTCTATTATAATTATCTTTGAGCCCCCCTCATACAATAACAATCTTATAAAATTCAATAATACTAAACTTTGACGTAAAAAATATGACATGACTTGAATCTGTTAAGTGCCATCGGTGCATATAAACGTCTAGCTCAGACAAAGCGTTAATTTTCCCGGACGTATATATACGTTTTTCCGAAGTACGATCTTTTCTGTGCACTGCTTTCCACATAAACTTATTCAAAAGGCTTTGGAATGTAATAAAAGGACTTGACAATGTTTGCGAAGGATTTACTTATTTCAAATATTTTGCTTCTATAATCCTCTCCTCACCCCCAATACATCACATGCGTGCGCCTACGTGAAAAACGGTTGGCATTGGGGAGCAAATCACGTAATTTTTAATCGATATTTAAGGGATTAATTATAAACCGTACAAATTAACAAGATAAGTGTTAATTTTTATATATAATTTTTATATGACAATCTTATGGGGCACTGGTAATTATTAAACTTGTTCTTAATTAGTTATTGCTAAATTAAGTATAAGGGACATCGTGTAGAACTTATGTGCATTTTTAAGTGTAATGTATCAGTTTAAATATGTATTTTATTTTTTATTATGAGAATGCATTTTGTTTGTTTACTTTCAGTAAATTAATATTTTTTTATATAATATTCTGTTTTCTACTTTTCAATATGCTCCCGTCCCCCTCACAAAATTGTCACGCCCCCCCCCAAGAGGGGTGAGCCCCACAGTTTGAGAAACGCTGATGTAGCCCCTTTGCTGACCATTGAAGTTGATCCCGATAACTGACCGAAGCTTAATTGTCCCTAAACAAACTACGCAGCTTTTTCCTTCGAAATCATGTTGATGCGGACGTTTTTCAAGCTTTATTTATTCTAGAAAAATCTATTGACAAAGTTAGATTAAATGACATAAAACAAAAACAAAAACAGATTCTTTGGTCCAAAAAAAAAATATCTATGTATTCTTTTATAATAGCTGTTTTTAATGTATAAATGTATTCTTGTAATATTTACAGTACTTTTAAATTCTGCATAATATTTATACTGTCCAATATGTACTTTTAAATAATTTTATACATATGTACACAATTGTTGTTTTATTACATAGTTTCAAATTTAAATGTGTTAGAAAAAAAATTCTTTTCGTTGTATTTTGGGAGGTTTTTCCTACCCTCTTGATCATTGAATCTCTTAATAATTCGAAGTTTTTTATTGGTCCTTTCAACTTCGTATTATCGAGAGTCGACTGCATCTTACTTTTTGTAAAGTATCTGACGTTAACTATCGGGAATAAATTTATCCTTATTTTCACAACCTCTATAATAAAACTTAACTGTGGTCTATAATCGGAAGATATTTTATCTACAATTTTATTACTTGAAAGCAATTATAGGGAGTGTTATATTATTCTTCTACCCATTATAGTAGTTTATTTGTGTTTATAAATTGTACGATTTCCTGTAAAAACCGAACTCACACACAAGCTTAGAAGTGAAAGAAGAGGTTTACGACAGCATTATTTTTGATAAAATTTATACTTGATGTTTTTTACTTATGAAATGTTTATGCTCAATTCTAATTCATACCCTAAACATTAAAAAAAATTTATGAGATTTGCTTTTGGAACATATGCTTATAAAACATATTTGGCTTGATCTGTTAGTAGCAATGTTTTTTACGTCAAAAAGTGATCAAGCTTTTTGTTATTTTGAAACCATATTTATCTTCCGTTACATTTGTATTCCTTTTTTTCAAATAATATTCAATAATTCTGTATTGAAAACATACATTTTTGTCGTAGATGTTTTATACAAATAACGTAACACTCAAAAGACAATTTTAAGAAAAGATGGTCAGAAAAAGAAGAATATCAGCAAACAAAAAGAGTCAACAACGAGCAACAAATAGTGCTCATTTTGAAATTATACTTAAAGCAAAAGAGAAATAGTGAAATTTCCTTCTCTTCAATACATAAGAGTTTTCCACTGTTCAAAGTAATGCTGAGACTTATTAGGTGTCAGCATCTTCAGTAAGTGTGCCGTTCTTACCTTCACCTCTCCTACGGACTGAAATTTCATTCCCATTAACCAATTTTTCACATTAAGGAACAGATAGAATCCATATGGTGCGAGGTCTGATGAGTACGGTTGCCGCTCGATCACAGCAATATGTTTGTACTCCAAGATCTGTTTTACATACATCACAATAGGCACCTGGGCGTGGTCTTGGTGCAAAATACATGTGTCGTTGTTATGCAGATCTGGCTTTTTCTTCCTCACTCTTTCTCTAAACTTTCTAAAAAACTTAAACTATCACTGCTGTTTTATTGTTTTGGCATCAAGGTATTCATTCATTCAATCTCGATGATGCCATTAATATTGAAAAAAAATGATGACCATCACCTGTTCTTGATGTCCCAAATTGACAAGTACGTCCGTCATCTTCCCAACCTCCCAATCTTCAGAAAATTGTTTGTGCTATTCATAAGTTTGACTGTCTGACGTGCAATTATCTCCAAACAACTCTTTTAACAATTTAAAACCTTGATTTTTTTTTCTAATTTCACGAGGAATTAAGATTTAGGCAAAGATTTATCTTTATGTTTGTTATGGTTGCCGAACTTCGACAAAGCAACGTTTTTCTCAAACGAGGATAAAAAAAAATGAGAATTAGATAGAAGGATGGAATAACGTGCCAGCAGCACCAGAGAGTTCGAGGTCAACTATATACCATTCCCACTCCTTCACACTAAGCCTAGAGCATGCGCAGTCCGAGAACTTAACTGTCATATCGTGGACGTTTAATAGATCATAGGACCTAAATGGAAAGTGATACAGGAGACAATATTTCTAAGTAAAGAAGAGTAGGATTGACTTTGAAGGATACCTCTTATTATCTTAACGCTTATTCCCACAGTTAGAAACAAACACACGCACACACACATATATATATATACATGTAATATCAAAATAGATACTTATATTAGTAACCTGTCATATAAAACTTAATGATGCAAGATGAATGCAATATTTTGTCATCCTTTTCCCTCCAGACACTAAACCTTCCTTGTAGACTTAGTAACGCCTCTGTCTAGAAGCACAGAACCAGTAGGGTCCTGGAAAACCCCAATAAATCACGGGTTTGGGGGAATTTGCCTGTTCCAACCTCTTCCTACTTTCCCTATTTAAATATTGTTGCACTTCAAAGTATTTATTTTTAACTTTAATTCGTTTAACTTTTAACTTTTTATTTCACTCCTAACTTTAAAATGCAAACTGGACAAGCTCCTCCCACTTTAGCGATTCTAACTTTTTGAGACCCCAGGGCCGCCAATCAGAGTCATTTTCCTCAACCCCCTCCCCAGCATACAACCAGAGAGCAGCCTCTCAGCTCTCTCCCATGCAACTTTCTCAGCAAGAAATTCAAAAGAACTTCCATCACCATAGGCATGCCTACCGGACTAGTCCTGTCAACCAACCGCCAAGACGTATCTCGCAGACGAAGAAAAACCCACTTTCGCCATCTTCCACATCGCAGAAATCCAGATATGGGATGGAGGGCTGCTTTGCAGCCCATATGCCCACAGATTCACCGTAATCACCGTAAAAAAAGTCCGGACTCTTATGCCTGTTAGACAGATTTGTAACACGTTCTTCCAGTGTTCTCCCTAAGAGGGAAATCCCATATTTGAATAAAGACCTTCAATTTCATAATTATTGTTACTGGGTCGTTGAGATATTTCATATAAATCTATATATTTATATATATGTATGTTTTTGTGAGTGTGTGTGTAAGAAAATGGAAACAACATTGTTTAATGATATTTTAAATAACAATTACTTAAAAAAGCGCATGCATTGCACATCATTAAGGATATTAATAATTTCTTTGAATTCATTCTATTTTTTCCTTTGGTATAATTTAATATGGTAGTGTATTTCTTAAGATGTCTCCAAATTATCATTTCAGAAACCTGTTTAAGCATAGAGCTTCCTCTTAAAATTATCTGATGTTATATTGAAGCAAAATAATAATATCCAAAAGCAAAATAATTGCATCAATTTTTTTCAGTAAATTTGAATGAATCTTTCTCTTCTATACTTTTGAAAATGAATAAATATTTTAAAATATAAGAAGTTTATTAAGAGACTGCCCAAAAAAGAATTTTATACAAAAACTAAAATAAGCTCTTAAATGTATTTTAAATTGCTAAAGTTTCGACTTTTCAAGTATTTCATTCAGCGAAAGTTTAGAATACAAAATGTCAATAACAACCTAGAACTTTTTACACACCTTTTCATAATAAATAAATAAAGTAAACATTTTTAAGCTTATATCATGTAAGAAAAATAAAAGCTTTTAAAGCGCATCTTACTAAGTATTGTTAAGTGGTAGTATGCTCTAACTAACTACAAATAAATTCTACAAAACTAAATTCATGACCAGCCAGATAGTTTTTATGCTTTTAATGACATCTATATACATATTTACAAGTTTAGTGAGTTCTGCCTATTAATTCTAAATACTATCAACTACTACAAAACGAAGCAAACATCATCTTAGCAAAACTAGGTCAGAACTGTCTCGGAAGTGAAACAAAAGCACATTTTACACATACAGAGAAAGTGGGAGCGCCATCTATAGGGATTTTCGCCACAGCTTTTTCCTCTTATGTGTACTACAATTTTTATTTAATTCAGCACACAATACCTAAATATAAAGAAATTTGATTACATTCTAAATGTAAGACTATAACAATTTTCTGTATTATCTCGAAAAGTAACGAACAAAAGAGAAATATACAATTTATTATTTTTTTAGCTTACTCTCTTTTTATGAGATTGAAATTTGAGATTGAAAATCTATCTTGAGAACTTACCAAAGAAGAAGTATCGACGTTTTAAATTGTGAAAAAAGAGAAATACAAATGCTAATAGTCATTTCACGTATAGCATAAGGGTATAAAAATATTTTTATGCTCTAAGTCTTTTAAATAATTGTTTTTGAAGTCTCTGATGCAGAAAACAAAACATTAAAGTAAATATTTTCACCAGTTTACTGAATCGAATGCTTTTTATTGAATTAAAATCGAAAGCTTGAGTAAAAATTTGCAATATGCGAATGCTTTAATCACTATAAAGTAAGATTTTATGATCTGGAAAAAAAGAACAAAATGTACCGATATTTTTTTCTTTTCTGGAATGAAACTTTGCTGCATTTGTTTTTGTTTTGTAAGCCGCTTTTGAAACTGAAAGAAATTTAAATCGAGGCTTATGAATCGAATGCAGTCAACTTGCATCGCATTTTAAAAACTAGAGTTCCTGAAAACTAACTGCGATTCCAGTTGGGGACTAATGTATTTTTAAACAATAAAAGATTTCTTCTGCTCGACTTTCTTTTATTATTGTTTTTTCCTACCATTTAAACCAATATTTTTCGTTATGTATCTTTATGATAAATGTCTTGTTTTTCTCACTACGCTGGGTTGTATTACTTCCGGTTGCAACATTCTATACCTACTCTCGGACCCGGCTAGTGGTGATAGAGAAAGTGAAGAACGGCTTGACATAATAATTTTTAACTATTTATTCAGCTCACTAATTATCACAGACACATTTTAATTAATCAGATTAGATGAGATGTTCCCAGATAGAGCAGAGGAAATTTTGCTACGAGAGTCGCGAATTCTGAGAAGACTTCAAAAAATTGATCTAGCTTTTATGGATCAATCCACTATCCTAATATTTGATTTACAATGTAGCTATGTAGCCAATCGTCAGTTAAATATTTTAATAATTTAAAGCCCGAAACGTGCTATCAATATATCTAATACCTGATTGGTAGATAGCTTTTCTTACCGACGCAGCTCCTCTAGTATTTCAGTTTCCAAGCAACTTCATCTAACCATCTATTCTCTTTTTTTCAATGTAGCAAACTGACCTAATCTATATATCATGGTTTCTTCTTCAAAAAGGGTTGTTTTCATTGATAGCCCCAAGATTTCCCAAGAGGGTTAGTAGAAGGACGCATATAGATCCGTCACAAGGTGTGTGTGTGTGTCTACTCGATCAGATTCAAGTTCTGTCTACCCTACAGAACTTGAATATATAACACATCACTCAATAAGTCCCTGGCCTAACTAACAAAACAACTTTTCTGCAAAATTGAGCTTTATCAAGATACTCCTCTTCAAGAGTGATACATTCAGTCCAGTGCTCTTCTAATTTTTTAATAGCTTTTTCATAGAGCGATTTGTCTTTGCTCTCAAAATAGGCTTCTATTTCGGTAACCACTTCTTCATTTGTACCAAACCTCTTTCCCTGCAGCATTCTTTTAAAATCTGCAAACAGCCAGTAGTCACTGAGGGTCAGATCTGGACTGTATAGTGGGTGGGAAAGTAATTCGAAGTGCAATTCGACCAATTTGACCATCGTTTTCATGGACTTGTGTCACGGAGCATTGTCTTGGCAAAACAGTACTTTTTCTTTTGCATTTGCGGACGTTTTTTCTTTATTGTTTCATTCAGTTGATCAAATAACGTCATGTAGTATTCCCTATTAATTGTTTTGCCTTTCTCAAGGTAGTCAAAAAACAAAATCAAATGAGCATCCCAAAATACGGACGCCATAACCTTGCTAGCTGACGTTTGAATTTTTTGTCGTTTTGGACGCCTTTCACTGACTTCTGTCCACTCAGCTGACCATGTTTTTCATTCAGGCGTGTAAAAATGTATCCATGTTTTATCCACTTTCATATATCTACGTAAAAAATCCTGTTTTATTTGCTTAAACAGCTCCAAACAATGCTCTGAATCATCGATGCTTTGTTGTTTTTGATCAACAGTGAGAAAACGCGGAACCCACTTTGAACGCAGCTTTCTCATTGACAAATGATCATGCAAAATAGCAAATGCAGTGTCTTCTGATACCTCTAAATTCTCTGCTATATCACACTTTAGTTTATGATCGGCTAAAACGATTTCATGCACTTTTTTGATAATTTATAGAACAACTGTAGAATTTGGGTGACCTGAACGTTCAACACCATTTGTGTCTGTACGACCACGTTTTAAGTCAGTATACTATCTTTTAACAGTTGTTTGCGATGAAGCAGAGTCCGGATAACATTTATCAAGCCATTGTTTTGCTCGAACAGTGTTTTTCCCCATCACAAAGCAATGTTTGATTATCACACGGAATTCTTTTTCATCCATGGTTTCCAAACAGTTGCCACTGTTGCCACAAGAAACCGCTGTAACTTTATAACTCAACAAGATATTCTTTCGAAATTTTGATAGGTGCCGTTTGAAAGTTAGTACTATTAGGTTAGGCTTAGGAAAGTTATAAGATAGCGCCATCTATATGTTAGGCCCGGGACTTATTGAGTGATGTGTTATATATAATATAAAATATTTTAAAAAGGATAATACATAAAGATGCATTGCAACTAGATACTGTAATATTTTCCTACATTCAGTCCTTAGTATTATCCGTTGAAAGGCATATTACGAAAAATGTTTTATGTGTACGGTTGTACATTAAGCATATTATCTCTCTCTCTCTCTCTCAACATGTTGTTAATATGATTTTTAATAAGTATTGTTCATGAGTGTTTAAAATTTTAATGATATAGAATAATTTCTTATATTGGTAGTGATTGTTGTTTCGTAATTTGCATTTGTGTAAGTTCCCTAGCAAAGAACACTCCCTGTCGGTAAGCATTTCGAAATTATTTGTAAGTTTTAATAGTTTAAATTGCAACTCAGGAATGTGGTAGTACTTAATGGAAGGGATATATTCCCTGTGTGTCCGACACCACCAAATGTCATCCACCTTTGTTACCACCATCAACCCTAAACTTTTCCTTGCGAAAAGTCTGAAAGAAGGGAGGAGAGCTGTAACGAAACAACTTTGAGTTCTTGGACTCCTGCGACTTTCCGTCACAGGGGCTGGATCAGTTTTTAGGAGAACTGATCCCCACATGTACAAAAACACCTGCAGTTGTTAATATACTGCTCGGACGTGTCTTGAATAGCCCAGGCAACCTTTGACACCAGGAGAAGCACACTCCACCCACGGCCGGATGTAATGAGAAGATAAGGCACCGACAGCGGTCAACCCCAAACCCGAGCGAGAAAGGAGAGTTCCAGCTGAAACTTTGCGGGAAACGGACACAAGCAGACTCCTCCCTCACAAAGCAATATAAAATGAGACTCTAAAATAATCTAACTATACTAAGTTGTAAATTAATGTAAATAATAACTGTGACTTAATTAAATTAAATTTTTGTTTATCAAATCAAATTTTGAATCTAAAATTTTGTTTCAAACGTCACAGTAGTCAGCATAGAGCACAATTCAATGTGCGCATGAAATAACGTAGAAAACCACACCATAAACAAAATGCGTGTAGCTATTTTGTTCAGCGACCAAAGGATCGTTCAAAACACATCCATTGAAAAAAAGGCAATTATTTAAATGAAGACGAAAACAAATTTCGACTTAATATGTAAAGTAAAACATTTTTTATAATTTGTTTTTTCCTTTTTTTAAAAAAATATTTGCTCAGATACTAATGGCATGGTTGATAGGATAAAATCCAGATTTAGTTTAACCAATGGAACCCTACAATCCCTAGCATTTCTTATAACTACCTTCTTCTCTAGAACATTAATTAAAAATTTGATTCAAATGTAACCTCTGATTTGGTGGAAGCAAATTAAACTAATGCAATAATAGTTAATCCTTCCCTTTTAAAGAACGGCCTTCTTTTGAAAATTTAACCATTTTTTTGCTTTAATTACTCAACAAAGCATTGGTGGTAACATGTCACAATTATTTCATTTAATATCATATATTGACTTATATTTATAAAGTACCGCCTTCTAAAATATGTCTGAAATAATTTTCCAGTGTTGTCAAAGTTAGGCCTTTACATTAAAAGTTCCGTCCTTTTTAAAAGATGTAGTGATTTTGTTGCTGAAATTGCGCAACAATTATTTGATTGGATGTAAATCACATCATTTTATTCAATATCACAATAGATTGGTTTTACTTGGTACCACCTCCTTTACTTCCTTAAATTTAATTGCTCCAATTCTATTGCAAGCGCTGATTGGAGAAAAGTTTCGATAAGTTTAACCAATGGAATCAATTGTTCAGGCTCTGTTTTTTAAGTACCGCCTTCTCTTTGACTATCTTACAATTTCATTGTTCAGATTCAAATAAATATTCTCATTGGATGTAAGCACAATTATTTTAATCAATTTATATACCCTTATTATTTTGAATTTAAAGCCTTCCTAACAACATTAATTCAAATTTTATTGGTTTGTAAAATTGAAAGCGCTGATTGGAGGCACATGGTACTATTAGTTATCCAGTGTAACCAAATACCGCCTTCTGTCCAGGATTTACTAATTTATATTTCAGATTCTAATGTTTTTGACCAGGGATGTTGGTCGTAACCTATTTCCCAGGGTTGTTTCTTCCACGCGAAGTTCTTTACATCGAGAATCAACAGATTGAAGCGATTGATATTTTTATGGGTTTTAATGATGGCGTTAAACCAGTGCTTCTAAAATTTTCAATGTTTGCTATTCAATTTTCAATCATTATTTTCGTCGTTCCCTCCCATATGTTAACAATATATTGAAAACTGTAATGATGCTCTTTGACGATAAACCTACACTTATGATAATTTATAAACAGTAAAAAATTGGAAGATAACTTTTAAATTTTTTATACGATTCTTTTAAGTAATTGACGTTTTAAGTAAATTACTTTAAACACACACATTACGTTACTTTTCCTGTTTATATTTATAAGTTATTATAACAGTGTGTGTGTAAATGCGTGTTTTATTTTTTACAATGTTTGAATGTATTTTGTGTGGTTTGCTCCTTTTCAGTAGTTTTTAAATAATATTTTTATTTTTTTAAAGAATCTTTTATTTTCGACAAGCTTGCGCCACCCTCGTAGGGTGGCCTCACCCTGAGGAGGCACTCCGCAGTTTGAGAATGATTTGAGGTTAATGGTTAACCTCAAACATTAACATTAAAAATTAAAACTTTCATTTGCCCTGTACGTTGACATTAAATTTGAATCAAAAGTAATGGAATTCAAAAAATTTTGCTTTTACGAAAAAAAAATTGTCTTCGAAATGTGTTTATGGAGTTATGTTCCCAGATAAAAAATGTATCAGTAAAAAATAAATAAATGATAAAAAAAATTATCACGATATGAAAATTTTATAAAAAGTAGAAAGCAAATGCGAATATATAAATAGATAATTTATTTTTCATTTACAACATTGTTTTTTTAGTGATTTACACCATTTTTATTTCTTTTCTCAATCTTTACGAAATTATCATTATTCATTTGATTTACATCTAAGAGTGCATGAAAACAAATGCTACAGGGGACATTTCTCGTAATTTTGAGCAACCGTCAAGTCACTTGAGATACCCATTTCTCTCCAAATTTTAATATGGTGTAACGGAAGTCCAAGACCATGGTCCAAGTCAAGTGCCTTGGTGCAAGACACTGATCCACGATATATATAACGTTTATCTATCCTCTACACGGTGACTCTTCATTGGCCTAATGACCCAACATTAACGCTTGCGATTCGGTGTTCATCGCTACTAATCTAATGCGGCACAAATTATTCCATTTCAGTTTACAGTTACTCGAAAGGCAAATAACTGTTACAAGTAAACTTTAACTAAAAATATGAAAATATCACAGCATCTTGTCACAATATGTCCTACCTCTTTATATATTTGTACTCATTAAGATATTGGACTACGTTCGGAACTGGGATTTTTAGAAAACCAACAAACGATTTTTTAAAATATTTAGTGTCACTTTGATTAGAAAACACTCATAAGAGTATTTTAAAAATATTATTACAATAAAAAAATATTTCAATTTTAATAATTTGGCATAAAGTGTGAGCATAGAATCACTTATCCTTATAACATTATCCTTTTCTGGGAAATGCTTCTATATAATAATTATAATAATTTGCTTACATATACCTCAGACCTCTGCACACTGCCTGTGAATAAGGCTATATGAATTATATAACTTAGAAGTGGATGCATCCATATTTTAATAAGCCGGCTGGGTGGTGTGGTTGGTTTGTCGCTGGCCTTCTGCATCTAAGTTTGCGGGTTCGACCCCGGCCCAAGTCGGTGGATTTTCATGATGCAGAAAATCGACAGCGTCCATGGCGTATATTTATACGGCATTTTGAAGAGCCCTAGAGTGTATGTTTGGCTCAGACGTTGTCAACAAAAGTAATATCCTAGTAAAGGTTCGCATCGTCAAGAGCTCAGGTGCCTCCCTCTGGGGAGGAAACTGGGCGTCAAAGTTATTTGCGGTAATTGGTATCGCCTATATGGTGCCGCGCTAAAATGTGATACTAGCTCTTGAGGAATGTATTAGGTCTGCAAAGGCTGTTGTTGTTGCTTATGCCACCTTTCTGACGTAGTCAGATCGAGGCCTACGAAATTCATCATGGCAACGGGCTAGAGATACGTCTGTCATTAGCCTAAGCTTTGAGTACATGGAAGTGACAGCACGATTTTGCTCACGATAGATGGCGACATCATTCGGACCCACAGATTTAACGAGCACCTGTTCCGTTTGTACTCGGCGAGTATTTGGTGGCATCGGGCATTTAACCCAAGCCTTCTGGTCTGGCATCCGATGCTCTAACCACTAGGCTACCCACGGTTAACATACCTGCAAAGGTTAACATACCAATGTGCAGCCCATTAGAAAAAAAATATTTTAATGCATCAGAGTGGATAAATGTTAACCCAAAAACACCGATAATTATTTCAGTTGGTAGTAACTCTAAAACTAATGTAAATTTTTCAAAATTCCAAGTCCAGGCTTTCTCGAGAGGTCTTAGCTATACATACAGTCGGCCTCCGAATTTACGAATTCATCGGGACCGCAACTTTTGTTCGTTAAATCGGGGTTATGAGTTATATAGGCGTAACCTTAAATAGAAATTGCTTGCCTTTTGGAAACCTTTTGGAAATTCTATAATAAGCAACTGCAGAAAAAAATATTTTTAGAAACTACATGCTTTTTATTCAAGTTCTTATTTAATTACTTATTAAGCAACAGTTAGTTAGGAATTTTAAAATACTGACTCACTGGTTTTGAACTTTTTGATTCCTAATTGGAAAGAGTTTTTCTATTGATTTTATGCAGAGCAAATTACAATGCACTATTTGCATCCTGTAGCGTGAGATATATTTTCAAAATCTCCAAACAATGCAAGGCATTTGAAAATGTAACAGTTTTGTCAGACTTTCGTTTTCAGTTTGGGCATCAGAATTGTTATTCATTGAAAACGACAAATCAACGATATCCTGAACTTAAGTTGCGCAAATAGGCAGTCCGTCATCAAATGTCACATAATCGTTAAAACCTTTAAATATCCCTTGTATTGTGGAGTTGAATGAGAGAAGAAGGGAGCTAACAATCGTAAATAAAATCACACGATAGGTTACACTATTGAATCATCTCCACCATTTCCATTGAAATTACAAGAATAATCCTATTTCTATTCCGGACAAAAAGGAAAATTTGAAGAAAAAAAAATTCTTATATAAACTCATAAAAAAAATTCAGTTGTTGAAATAATTCGTTAATTCGGGCTTATTATTCGTAAAATCGGGGTTTTTCCTTCTTTTTAATCGTGGAAAGAGAAAAATTCGTTAAATTGCGAAGTTTGTTCAATAGGGGTTTGTTAAATCGGGGCCCAACTGCATAAGCAAAATATTGTTATAGAAGCATTTTGCACTAAAGGAAAAATCTTTTGAAAATAGGTAATCCTAAGTTCCTACTTTGCCAAAAAGTTTGTGATGGTTCTATCCGTGTCTATACTAACACCTTGGATACTATTCTGGGGAAAATTAATAAATTCAACTAACCTAAGCGTGATTATGTAAATGAAGTATATTATATAAACTCTGTTTTCGCGAGTTTGTGAAATGACATGTTGGAGCTAGCGTAGTCAGTGAATTAGTTTCTTAGTTGAAGATTGAAATATAATGGAATTAGTAAGAGGTCTTGGAGTTGTCCAGAAAAAAGATTACAGAGCGTGGATCCAACAACATTGATCAAGCCTGATAAAGATCACCTGACAGTTTCCAGTGTAGGATCCGACGCATAAAAAGTACAGGTATCGTGAGCTTGATTAATTAGAAGTTAGCTTATTAGGGTGAGATGTAGTTATATTTGAGCATATTTAAGCCGTCTTAGATTCAGTTGAGGAACCATAGCAGTATCCCCGTGTTATAGAATCTCACCTCCGCGCTCTACAATTTACTCATTTACCTTATTTAGATTGTTATTGTGCTGATTGATATTTTAGTAACAATAAATTAATTAGATTGAAATCATGTCTGTGGATCATTCAGTTTTTCCCACATACCTAGCTGGATTTACAGTGTAATGACTTAAATCAGCTTATCAAAACAATTTATTACAAGGAAAATGAACTTGAATATTTTTACACTCGTTCCGAGATTGGGATCACAGTTAGTCTCTTTTACAGTAAAGTTCAGCTCGTCTCAAACATCCACTTTATTTTGAGAATCACGTGAAGTCGACACCTTTTTATCAGTAGTAGGGGCCAAAGTCTTTCGTCTTCGCTGATCAACTCTAAACGTGGGTGCAAACGCAGTGAGTTTCTCGCTGTAGATCGCTAGAGAGTCCTCTGAAGGGTTCTCTCCCGCAAATTCTCACGAAATTCCTTTTAAAGCATAGGTTGCTCCTCGTTTTTCTTTTAGGCTTTCCTTTTTCCCTTGTTCGTCGGCTCCTCAAAGTGTAGGAGCCATCCGACGTATAATGTCGGCTGTTCTTCTCCAGGCACGCCGTCGCCTGGGATGCGTGAGAAACGGAAATTCCACACAGGCCGGGGAATATGTCCACTCTCGGATTCTAAGGAATGGTTGTGGGAGCAGAGGTCAGATTTCTTGACCACATATTTAGGCTACTTTTTCCCATCAATTAGGGAAAGGAAAGTGGGTACATCACAACAGGTAGACAAGGGTTTCAGAGACATGCAGGAACTGACCAGTATCACAAGTTGCCTTTAAAAATTTTTTGTTGTAATAATATTCTTAAAACCATTTTATACGTGTATTCTAGTCTGTATAAGTGACACTAAATATTTTTTAAAAAATATTCGTCTGTACGATTTTGCAAAAGCATGGTTCTGAACGTAGTTGGATACCTTAAGTATTTTACATATATATTCCCGTTTCAAATTCTACAAGAGAAATAGTCCAATAGAAAGACAGGAAGTAATGCATCCCAGCGAAGCGGGAAAAAAATAAGATTTCTATCATAAAAATACTTTACGAAAAACGTTGGTTTAAATGGTCGGAAATGAAAACAATAATAAAAGAAAGGACGAACAGAAGAAATATTTTATTGTTTAAAAATGCTATATTCTAAATGGAACTGTTGTTAGTTTTCAGGAACTCTAGTTTTTCAATTGCTGAACTCGATCCATAAGCCTCGATTTGAATTTCTTTCAGTTTCAAAAGTGCCTTGCAAAACAATATCCAAAGCATTAAAGTTTTATCCCAGAAAAAAAATATTGGTGTATGTTTTTCTTGTTTTCCATGTCATAAAACCTTACTTCATAGTGATTAAAGCGTTCGCGTATTGCAAATTTTTACTCAAACTTTCGGTTTTAATACAATAAAAACAGCATTTGATTCAGTAAACTGGTGAAATTATTTACTTTAATCTGCATCAAAAGCTTTAAAAGGATATATTTGAAAGATTTAGTGTATAAAAATCTTTTTGTACCCTCATGGTATTAGTGAAAGGACAGTTAAATTTCGTACTTTTTCCACAGTTTAAAACTTCAATACTTTTTCTGAGATAGATTTGTGGTAAATTTTCAGTCCTGTAAAAATATAGTAATAAAAAAAATAAATAAAGGATTAAATCGTATCTCTTTTTTTTCTTTCCTTTCTCGAGGAAAAATAGGACATATTTCTCGTCTTATATTTAGAATATAATATACTCTCTAAAAATTTAAGAATTGTTCTTTCAATTAGATAAATAAAAGTTAGTTTTCTTTTTGTCTTTATGCTGTAGGTGCTGAAAAAAAGTTATATATTTAACCGTTATAACAATGTATGAAGAAGACTTTAGCTAACTTTTTCAATTCCAACTATCAGCTCACTCAATCTCTATATTTATCTTGTTCAAATTTTCAATGGATAATAAAATGCATTTTAAAGCACACAATTGAGCAGAAATTTAAAAAAAAAAAGCTAAGCAAATCTAAAAACCACAAAAAAATCCCCATATCTCCATTTTTTATTAAAAAAGAGTTGACGCAAGTAGTTGAATACCTTAAGCAAATGGTGTTTATAATTTTAATTAGGTTTTAATAAGGATACTTTTAAATTTTCATTTAATTTTAGTTAGTTTTATATGCAACCATCATTATATAAAATTTTATGTATATCTTTTTTTTCTTAATTTAGAGCAGGTATTCAGATATTTGTAATAGAGATTTCATAGAAAAACATTAGTAAATTCCTTTTTAGTTTCTTAAATATAGCTGTCACCCTTTTACAGCTGCTTGTAGTACAGGGCTTAGCCAAATGAACTCTTTTACAATCTTCACACACTATAAAATATGTTTTTTAACATTAAATTTTTTATTATTTTTCCAAACTTACAAAGAATAGTGTCCACATTACAAAATTAAAAAAGTAATAAGCTGAGAAAAAAAATGTTTCTTAAATATTTTTCGCAATTCATCCCCCAAACCATTTTTTCCCCATCCATATTAAAAAACTTAGTAACTTCATGTTTCGTGTCATTTAAGTGATTTTCAGCTGTTGTAATGGAAAAAATGCATAGTTGACAACCCTTTTTACCTCTCTAAGCTGAAAGTAGCAGAACTTGAATGTAAACTAATAAACGTAGCGACGTAAGGAATAAATAAGCATTTTTTGTATGAAAATGTTGTGGCATAAGCAAGTTTCTTTTCATTTTAATAACTTTTTTTGCCCGAACTAAAGGATTGTGTTTATTTCTTCAAGTGATGTTTATTTTTGTTGCTTGAGCTTTGAATGCTATTGGGTCGGTTGACAAAAAATTTTATATTGGGTGCTGTATAATGTAACATTTTTCTTTCGATTCAATAAGTTTGATTAGTTTGTATTTTTTTCTTATGCATTTAATTATATTTTATACAATACAATTATTTTCAATTATTCTCGTAAAAGTTTAAAAAAAATATTACACTAATTAAGTCGAAGTAATTATCTGTTTGCAGAAAGTTATTTCAATTGTTTTTTTTTCTTATTTTACTGCAGTAGCTGTACAGGAAGACGAATAGCTTGTATTTATGTTCAAAATCTTTAAAATTAAATATTGCCATCACACAACTACCCGGGAGTCGAACCTATCAATAACAGAAGTAAACTGTGCTAAAGAACTAGTCTGGAAATAATTTCTTTTCGACCCGTTTGTCTAAGGCAGAATAATATCCTGGGGAACCAACCTCTCCCGAAATCGGTTTAGAGCAGTGGTCTTCAAACTTTGTTCCATGGAGCCCTGAGGCACCACAAGGCATACCCAGGGGTTCCACGAGTCACAATAAAAAATCGGGAAGAAATATAGATATGTATGGATTCATGTTCTCTAACATGTGTGTATAGTTAAAAAGATCTGAAACTCACCCCCCATTCAAACCCACTGAAAATTTTATTTATTTTCAACTTTATTATGCAACAAACTTTTTAAATTTTTAACATATTAAAAAAATATTAAAACTCTTCTTCTTTATATATATACTTTCTACTAGATTGTGAATTTTTTATTGTTGACAATCTCGGATTCCACGAGATAATTTAATACTCGTTAGTTAGAACTATATCTTGCAAATCTAATTAGTTGTCTAATGGAAAATGCACATTTGTGGAGAAAACACTAATAATGAAGGAGAGGAAACAACTTATAAACAGATTCGATGTAAGAATCTAAATTTAACAAGAACAGCTTCTAAGTTTTAGGATGCAAATTCATGCAAATACATGGTATATATCGCACAATAATAAACATGTTAATGCCATTTAGGACACTGTGTATAAAGGACTTATATTTGTCAACGTAAGTGGCTACACAAACAAAGTATAAAAACACATTTAACTTAGAATAAGTAATATAATATATAAGTAGTATAATAAGTAATAAAAGTAATATAATATAAGTAAGGTAATAAGTAATATAATATAAGTAAGGTAATACGTAATATAATATAAGTAAGGTAATAAGTAATATAGTAACTCATATAATAAGTAAAAAACAACATTCTTTAATTATCACTCAGATGGTCCCATAACAACTTATATAATATCAATTCTAGAAAAGGTTACTTTCTCGGAAATTCGAATTTCCAAATTTTAAACAAGTGAAGAAGGAGGGGAATCTCTTAAGACTTGCTCGTCTTGATTTACATTTTTACCAGTTACGCATCCAGATTAACTTATGTCAACCACTAGCAAATAAGGTATTTAAAATTATATATTCAGGGCAGTATTAACACTTTACACCATAAAGTTCATTCAAGTAGTTTTAAGAGGTATTCAAGAGGCATATATGTGTTGTAACTTAATAAATTGTGGCAAAGATGCAAATTTATCCTACAAAAAAGCAAATATTCCTTTATTTCGAACCATGATGAGTAAGAGTGATTACATTTGACGCTGCTTTAGCATGTTATGTTGGCTTACAAAGCTTAGTTTTACAAAGTTTTTAATGAGCAACTTGGGTGTAATCCTTTCACAGATTACACTTAGAGAAAGGTTTTGGGATATTTTAGAGGAAACCCAAAATGGTATGTTGAACAATAATATTGTTGGTAACATGAAAAAAAATCGTATCAATATGGACATATTAATTATATGTTACGATACTAACGTAGCAGAACAAACATCAGGTATGAGCGACATATTGATTCATTTTCATCCTTTCCTTACTAAATCTGTATTCATAATTTTAAAATAATCATAATAGAGTAATTTTTAAAAAGAATGATCCATTGCCAATAACATTAAGAAATTACCTACATTAATCATTTTAAAAACTGCTTTAGGTTAACTTTAAAATTATAATTCGGTAACTAAAAACTAAATTTAATTTTTAGAAACACAAATAGATATTGTAAGAAAAACTTATTTTGCTAATATCCCTAAAGTTTTAATTGTTACAAATAAATATGAAAATAATTATAAGAATAACGAAAATACTATTCACAACAAATTCTTAGTGAAATAATTAAAAATATTTATTAACGATTATATCTATATAGCTTCCATATACAAATAAGCAATTCTACTGCAAATAGAGGAAGATTATAAAGGTATAAAACCAAAGTAAATTAAAATTTAGAAAAAGTTGCATTCAACTTTACAAAATATTAATATATCCCTTTTAATTAATGGACCAAATGAAGCGTATTAAAATAATGAAATGTGTTCTATTCATATTGAATACATTCCTTTTAAAAATGATCAATATTTTATAATTTTACAGGTCGGTTATATGTAATTTCATACATTTAAACGTTGAAAATTTGGACAATTTTTCAAACAAAGGGAAAATGTTTTACTGAATATAAAATTGAATTAAAAATGAGTAAAATATTGTGCAACATTGTAAGAGTATAAATTAGGTTAACTTTTTTTTTATTAATGTTTTTTTAAAATCATTGTTTGCAAAAGCAAAATTTAATTATTCTAAATTTGACAAATTAAAGTTTCCAAACTTCACTTTAACAACTTAATGTCTGCTATACTGTCTTGAAAACTCCAACGGATTTGGTCATTAAGATTGAATTTTAAAAAATATTTTTTTCAGGAACATTTTACTGCAGAACAAACTTAATTTAGTGAAGTAAGTGTTCCGAATAAAACTGCGGCATTTGTCCTTCTTGACAGGAAAACTATTTACGAAATGTGTTTGTCATTTATTTTTCTTTCTTTCTTTAATTGTAGTGGCATCAATCGGTATTCCGTAAATAAAAATGTATAATTATAAAGAGTAAAAGGAATTTATATTGAGTTTTAAGAGTAGGAATTTATCAAATTTGAATATCTGAACAGGAGTTCATCATTTTATTAGCGTGTTTTTCACGTAGTGGAACAAAAGCGCTATTAGGATGCAAATTTCGTCTTCGCTTCGTTCCATATTTTATAGTACCTTTTTCTCAGCCAATTAGCAACCAATTGACCTCGGGTCTTAGGCATTTGGTCACATTTGTGCCCTAGATGAGCCGAATCATATTTAAATTTTCCCGTTGTTTTCCCGAATTTTCCTGAATTTCGCTAGTTTATAACAAAATTTTCTCAAATCTTACCTAGTAAATTTATTGTTTGCAAAAAGTTTTCTTAAAAAAATCTACCTGCATTTTGGAGGAAATCTTCACAAAAAAAGTTCAGAAAACAAGTATAAAAGGCTCTGATTTTACTTTTTTAACTTAATTCTTTTTTTAAACAGTAAAGTGATACGATATATAGTTTTACAACATGTGAAAAACGCGCTAAAATTACTTGGCCATGCCAAAGATTGATATCTTGTTTATAATTACGCGAAAATAAAATTTGTTTGGCAATTGAAGAAAAATCAGTTTCTTTTTACCAGTCATGCATTTAATGCCATGCGAAAGTAGTAAAGGAAATGAATATTCAAGAGATTTTAAAATCTGGAAATTTGTCTCTAAAAATATATTTTAATTTTATGAGTCAATGCTTAAATTTTTTTAATAACCCAGTGTCACGGGAGTGTTAATTAACATCTCATGGAACAACACAAGAGTAATTGGCTACGAAACCGCGGTCTAGTGATAAGAATGATGAGTTACCTCTTCTCCTATCTATAAGGGAGGATTAATTTATTTCTGAGAAAAGTTTTCAGAATTGTGTGTTTCCTTTTCCTCTCAATGAAGTGGCAACGGGGAGTGAATCGCGTAACTTTTAATCATCGGGTAAGGGGTTGAGACTCGGACTCATGATACTCTGACCATGAACAAGGACATCTTAAAAATCTTTGAGAGCCTGGGCCAGCGAAATCTAAGATTATTTTGACGCTCTGGGCCCATATGCAAAATAGACCCTACCCGATATCTTTAAAAGTAGAGAGTATATAGCACAGGCAGCATGCAGCACGCCAGTATACAGGTTGCGGCCCGTGGAGACATTTTACAAAATCAATATTTAAAGGGGTTTTTTAAAATTTATTTTGAAGTTTATTTCCGGTAACTTTTAAAAATTTACAACATATTAACCTCTCTCTGTTATCATTTATCGTTTTTTAAAAAAAATCCTTTTTAATTATAGAAATAGCCATTAAATGAAAATTATTTTTATTATTTTATTAATTTTTCCATTTAATTTTACTGTAATAAATGAATTTTTATTAAATTCTTAAATGCATTTACGAATATTATTTGTTATAGATTTCACTACGATTCATCGTGCGAGCAACTTATATTCCAAAGTGTACGGAAGTTGAAACTCTAGATTTTTATACATATTCATCTGTAAATGGGTTTCTTAAAATGTTATCATTTGTTACGCGTATAATGAATGGCTATATTTGGAAGCATTTTTTTATGTAAGAAACTTTTTTCTGTATTGAAAAATAAAAAATTCTGAAAGGCCAAGATTAAATGATAAACATTTACCATCATTTTTAAAAAATTCCTTTAGCTCAATATGTTTAATCAAGTTTTGATGGATTGCGTTGAGAGGAAGCAAACGATGTCAAATATCTTCTAAAAGAAATATAAAATTGTAATTCGTGTAATAACTTTTATCTTTGTTATTTTTTAGAAAACAACATAAAGCAAGTATAGTTTTAAAAATAAAATGAAATATTAAACGATTATGTCTGTATAATATATAATATATTGAGTTTTATAAATAAGGATATAATCATTCCAAAATCCCTGTTTTATTTTTTAAACATTGAAAACATGCGGCCCTCAGCTGAAGAAAGTAGTTCATGTGGCCCGCGTTATCAAATAAGTTTGACATGCCTTTATTTGCTATATTATAGCAGGCATTGTCAAACACTCGTTCAAGCGGTTTATTTGAAACAAATGTGCATGATTAACAATCTCAAAAAAGTAGGCACGAACCGCCTTGACCGATGACCGCATTTCGACTGAAGGAAATGAATGATTGCTTATGGCATTAGACCTGGGACTAGACGTGGACAACGGACATCACATAATACAGTCTCACCACTTTTGCCACTTAATATGCAGTTTAAAATTCCTTGTTTTTCAGAGAATATGTACGGGAACAACATTTGACCATTAAAATTATCCTTATCATGATCTTAATAAGATAATCGAAAACAAAACGAGGCCCCCACTGAGAGTGAGACCTGGGCCCGGGCCCAGTTGGCCCATGCCTTAAGACGTCTCTGATCACGAGTCCGTGTCCTAAACCACTAGGTTACAGTGGGCACGCCTTACTGTCAAAAAGTAAGAACTCGTACATAAAAATAAACATGTACTTGAGTTTAAATCAACCATTCATCTTTCATCAGATATTTATTTCCATCCCTTAACCATCTTATCTTTTTTTCTTTTTAGAACTCAAATTAAATGATTTAATAATGACTTTTGTCTATAATGCAAATAATTATGTGTCTTAATTATTTATATTGCTTTATATCAATATCCGATTTATACTTATGCATTTATGACGTTCTATATTGGATTAAAAGCATCTTGTGATTATGGAATTGATGATAATCTTAAAATAATATATTATTCATTTTTTCAAGCAGAAGCATAATATTACAAAATTTTTAAACATATGATAATTATATCGACATTTTATACGGTCATAAATGAATAATAACAAAGTTTTCGAAAATACATATTTTCAGACCAAGATTAAGAAAAAAGTAAAAGTTACACCGTTAGAGAAAAATTCTATTCAATCAGATTAAATGATTCCTTAAAATCTTCTTTCTAAAAAATATTTTTCTGGGAAAATCTACTTTCTGCGTACATGTATCTGTTGGCAGGGGAAAAAGAAACAGTTGGGAATTTATGAAAAATTATCCCCGAATCCACGAAAGAAAATAAATTGTGTTTATCAAACATTTGCATATGTTCTTCATATTTTTAGAGACAGCATGATCTCAAGGATATTTCTTTAAATATATGAATATTTTCCTTAGAAATGGCTTCAATTTGTCTATAAAACTCTAGGTTTGAATTTTACGCATTTTAAACCTAAAAGTGTATCCACAAGAAATGTTTGCCATTTTTTGGATTTCATTTATTTGGAATTTATGATTGTCCTCTCTCTTTATTATAACATAAGTAATTTAATTTTAAGCTTTCAGAAATATATAATATTTTTATTCTTTATATGAAAAAACTCTTTGGTTTTATGGTTTTACTAATTTTAAAAAGAATATGTAATATTGTTACGTATAGTACTGAATCTCAAGTTAATAATTTTTTATGATTTGTGTAAATTTTTGTCTTGCGAGAAATAGTGCAATATAAGTAATTGATTACGCTGTAAGAAATAAACATGGTGGCGAAATGACTTGTCACCTTCCGCTTATTTTTATTTTTGTTCTTCCTTAAATTGCAACTATACGAAATAATCATTAGCATCTTAGAGAATTTACTTTTTAAAGTAATCGTCTCTAAATATAAGATTGTTTTAATTTTATAAAACTCTTTGTGTGTGCTTTTGCTTTATCAACAAAAGCTATTGGCGAGTTCAGAAGAAGGCAGAATGTTTGAAAATGATAGTCAAAATGACGTGAAAATACATGAAATTTCAAAAAGTATAAACAACAACTTAGAATATCAAACATAAGCGTGATAAGGATAGATAATGCATATTTAAATAAAGGTACCACAAAAGCTTCATCATCTTGGAGATATAGGCACAATAAAATGACAAAACGTGATGAGAGGAAATTGAAGTGGATTGTGAAAGAAAATAGAGAAAGCAGACAATTGAAAGTTTTACAACTTTCAAAGGAGTTCAATGTAAACTTTGAAACAAAGACCTCTCACAGAAAAATATGGAGAGGACTTAAAATTCTTGGACTTGAAAGTGGACTATCAACACGAAATATCCATTTATAATCATTACACTGATGATATCGTCATACTTGGGATAAAGAATAGAAACTGTGATACATAGAAATGTAAAAAAAAAGTCGTATGAACCGAGGAAAGCAGTTTTTCCCTTTTTACAAATGATGGTGATAAAAAAAAATTCGTCGGGATCAACAGGAAGATCTTTACCCAGATTGCATACAGCCAGCTGAAAAGGCTGGATGATCTGGGAAGCATTTGGTTGGTAAGGGATCGGTCCTCTTCTAACTGTAAAAGGTTACAAACCTGTGAATGAGTACTTATATCATCTAGAAAATGTTGTTAAACCATTAATGGAAGATTGGTTTTTAGATGGTAACGGAATATATCAGAACGACAATGCTGCTCCCCATCGCTGGTAAACTGTACAGACCTGGTTTAACCGTAATTATGGAATATTTCATCATCTTAAATGACCACCAAACACTCCTAGTATTAGAAAAAACAAAAATTTGTGAGAGGAAAGAAAAAGGCATTTAAGAGAGTCGAATAACCTCCAAAAACTTATAAAGCATGTAGAAAATCACTGTAGAATATATTGAAATCACTGTAGATACAGGTCAGAAGCTTATTACATCAGTAATATGGCAATTTAATTATCTGTAAATAGCAAAAGGAGGAAGTATCAAATAGTAGATGAGGTTACAAATCATTTGGCCAGTATGTTTACACACACACATTTATATTAGGACAAACTCAAAAACCCCTCAACCGTTTGAGAAAAAGATACGAATATGATTCTTTTTCCAAGTATGAGCTAACGTATTTTGTGATGAATGAAACATTCTGCTTAATATGCCGGGTGTGAACGTTTAAAGTTCTTTGTTTTCCACAAGTTTAAAGTAAAAAATAGCGCAAAATTTGAAATTAAAATAAAATTTTTCCATTTTAATACTTTGTTAATTATTTTGTGCTTAGTTATATGCAATAAAAAATTTGCTTTATTTGAAACAATTTGGGCATAAAAATTATCCTTTTTAAATGTTTGAATTCAATATACACATACAGAAAGAAATTTCAGGGAAAAAAAAACATTTTTAGAAAAACTTATTTATCAAACTCAAAAAAAATAATAACGAGTATAAAATTAAAATAAGATACTTGTAAAAGTCAAATAAAAAAAAAAAGAAAAAAGAGAACTACATTTCTTCTTAGAAATAATTCAAAAAACAAATTCCACAAATTTTCAATCTTTAGAAAGTGGCTTAGAAATGATGTTTATCAGATACTATGTGTATTTTCTGCTCCACTTGGTAGTCCATACTCTAAAACGTTCGCTTCAATACGTAAAATGATACAATTCTCCCAATAGTAGAAACAAGAAATCTAAGGGCAATCCAGTCATCTGAATACTTTAAGCCCTGCCGTTCTGAAGGCATAAACAGCTTTCGGAAATGCATGAAGATGGCTGCGGGAAATGGAAATCCGATATTTTTTTGAGATGCTTGAAGAAATCCTAAAAATATATTGGACACAGAAAGAAAGTCACACTAGACTGGACGCAGAGTAACTGTTCGAAAATTCCGTTTCACTGATAGGGTATATGCATAAAAAGATATAAAAAAGACTTGAAATCTTCAAATATATTGCCATGACCGTGTTATAAGCTGTGTGAATATTTTGCGTCGGATTTTACGACATTTGGAAAGTTCCATGGGTTTTTTTTTAAAGATTTTTTTACAAAATTGCATATACGTGTACATGTACTTAGTTGTTTATTTTAAATTTAATTCAAACAATCTGAAAAGTATTTAAGTAACCTTGAATTTAAAATGTATTACATACTTCGTATTAAATTACATTTATTCAAAGACAAATAGTATACCACAGGATACGTGAAATATTTCACCCTAATTGCGGTCACCGCCAACCATAACCTTTTAGGCCTTATAATTTAGCTACACTTTATTTTTAATAAGAAAATAAGCGACTCTCTCCAAATTAAAATATGTAGTATTTCTAAATAAATATTTTGAAAACACAGAAGATATAATTATTACATTGGTATGTAAACTTGATTATATATATATATGCAGAATGAAAAACTATTCCGACAAAAACGGCCAGTGAGTTTCATCATTCAGTTTTTTTTTGAGAAAACGTGCTAAATCGGTATTTTTATTGAAGTGAAACTTCTTTGCGGACGGGAGTAAATGGGAAATTTACCCATTTTTGCATAATAGTGAAAAAGCGAACGGAAGTAGTGATTCCCCCTTTCCCCCCGAAACGTCGTCATGGTGAGGAGATAGAGTCGCGGGATGAAAAGAGAGCGAGGGGGGGATACACCACGAGACTTGCGTCATTTCCCTGAAAAAGTTGGATGATTGATGCATCAAAAGTATATCTTGTTGCTATGGATGCAAGGCGCTTAGGTATTGGTGACATTAAGTTGGTACCCTCGCTACTCTCGTAACAAATTCGCGTTGCGTATTTTCGTAGTTTTTATGTAATAAAAAAGTGCCGTTTTGAACGAATAAACGCACCCAAAATATTACCATTATATGGTTGTTTCTGTTACGGGAGTGCCTGGGCATTCTGAATATGTCAGCAACGTTCGCGCCAGAATCGCTACGGATAGTGTCTTGTAAACAAACACAGTGACTTCTGTCAGCGATGCATTAAGTTTATATTATTAATTTTTATTTCCAATAATTCAAAATAAATTCTGGTTATATAGCCTGGAACAAATGCAAAAAAGAGGAAAAGAGTTTCGTGAAAGAAAAAAAAGAAAAAGTAACAGAAATTCCTGGTGAAAGTCTATATATCACCAGGCAGTTATGCCGCAGCTTTTACCATCTTTATCCATAATGTTTTAGTGCTATACACATCAGAGGCTGCTGCAATCATTGGATCCGATGATGATTAAAAGCCGATTATCTTAAATGGAGACTTTAATGTTAATTTTGCTTCAGAAGAAGCAAAGTCAATCTTTGAATTGTTGAAGCGGACACTGAATTTGACAATGAATGCTGATTATAGAGAAGGAAAAACAATATACGGAACCACGATTGATGCAGTTTTCTGACATTTTCTTGATTGACTGCAATCAAGGAATTTTATAAACTATAGTTAGTTACCACACACCTATTGTCTTTCTTAAAAAATGATGATGCAGAAAATTGAATAAAAATATTTTCACACAATAAATCAAATTCGAATTTTATTTGATTAAAGTTCTCTCAGCCGTTTAATATAATTAGATCTATTCCTGCATTTTTACGGCCAACGTAGCCAAAGAGGTTTTACTTCTATTGCGTGGCATTCCACGCTCTTTTTTTTTTACAAAATAACAGTATACTTATATTTCTGTCTCAAAATTCAACTAAGTTACACGATCTGAACATATGGGATTTTTGTACACAATTAATCACTTGTACAAATACCAGCAAAAATTGAGACTGGAGAGTTAGGCTTTGAGTGTCACAAGCTTATTAAACATATTGTTTTCGAAAGAAGGAAATATCTCATCATTCTGAAACAGATTACTAGTGGAAATTGGGTAGCTGGTGTGTGTAATTATCGAATTATATTTTTGGCGTTATTTCGATCAGTTTTAAAATGAGGCTTTCCATTAGGTTTGTGTGTCTCTGATACTGAAATTGAAGATATTAGTACAAAACCAATTGATAGCATTACTGCGTTTGAATATTTTCTTTCAGAAATATTTTTCTTTTTGTGTAAGATTCGCAACTGTTTAAAATAGGCTGCTTTTACAGCAGCTTACACCACAGATGCCATTAATGATACAAAAATGTTCCGTAAACACGGCTCTATTCTTATATGCTGTCCTCATCGCTCTAACCAGGCACTATTACGAATAGAGAGCTTAATTGAAAACGGAAGCCAGAAGTCAAAGTTCTTACTGTCTAATTGGCGGATACTGAATGTGATAGATATGGGAACATTCATACTAACCTGCGTATGTTGCAAAACGGCGTCAAACGTGCCTTATTGAGACTATACTGACATCCAGAGCATGCTTCGATATATAGGTGCCGACGACGCTCTGGACCATCGGAACCGTTCACACTTGCCACATTTTCATATTCCCTTACCACAGTACAATATTTGCTTCAGACGGTGCATGATGAACGTGTCTAGGTAAGTGTCACTTAAGACTGCACATGGGCTAACTTGTTCTTCTCAGTCCAAACGAAATAGTCTGTATATTGGAACTGCCACCGTTCATGGATGCCTTGGCATTACATGCTTTTTCAGGTGTCCTCTGACACAACAAAAAAATTCTACAATGGTTTATTTCAAATAATGTGCCACGGATATTGTCCATTCTGCAAAAAATATTTATTTCCTTTATATTATTTTAAAGGTTTATCAAAAAGTTGCGCCCCTTTCACATTATTTGGATTACTCCATTCCCTGAAAATTCCATTATTTTCTTGCCTCTCTTATTTGGTGTGGCAACTACAAACTCACATATAATAGGTATAAGTATATATATTTACAACTGTGTAGGTTTAAAAATGGCATGTTCATATCCGTACAGGTTATTAAATATTGATTCAATACATTTTAAGTATATTTGGAAAAGACACTTCAAAAATATATGTGCTTTAATGAACCTTTTAACTGTCATGCCGAGATAATCTCGGCACAGTACTGGTGTTCGAAAATGTCACGAACGATTACTACTCGGGGTAATGCTTTTTTGAGTGCATCGTATTGTTATACCCGAATATATGTCGGGAAACGTTTATTTCGGCTTCATCTTTTGTCAAACCCGACTTTATCTCGGGAGAAGTTAATGTGCGGTCAATTCAATAGATGTCAGCACTTTACTGAAGATTTCAAAGGTTAGAGGTTAGAAGTTCTTTGTTTCAAAGTGCGCGGGATCTTTTTGTTGTAAAATGGCTTCCAGTTCTTTTGAAACGTTAAATAGATGATTTAGATTCTTCAACGGAAGATGAAGATTTCGAAGGCATCGATACTAGTGACGCAGGTTAAACTGAGGAGAGTGACATTGAAAGTAGCAATGAATTAACGGATAGCGGTGATGATGATATAAGAAATGCGAGAGACTGGTGTGAAATAACTGCTTCTGGCCGATCAGGGCCACCTCGGTTCCCTTTTACAGGTACTCCAGGTGTAACTTTTCCTGTAAACATAAACTATACTCCTTTAGATATTTTAGAAATGTTTCTGGATTCAAATCTAATGGATATAATTGTCAAAGAAACGAACAACTATGCAGAACAAGAAAGAAAAGCAAATCGGGCCAAGATATCAAGGTGCTCCCGCAGTAAAAAATGGATCCCTACAAATGACAGAGAAATGAAGCTCTTCTTTGGGCTAATAATTCTTCAAGGTATTGTCCGAAAACCAAATCAGGCTATGTTCTGGTCTCATCGAAGAATTTTGCATACTCCAGTGTACTCAAAAGTAATGCCCGTAAATCGTTTTATTTTACTTTTTCGATATTTACATTTTTGCAATAATGAAGCTGAAAAAAAAGATGATTTTCCAAATCGAAAACTTTGGAAACTGTATAATGTGATAGAAAATTTACGGAAAAAATTTTGTAATTTTTACATACCGGAAAGAGATGTATCGGTGGATGAAAGCTTGATGCCTTATAAAGGAAGGTTATCTTGGAAACAATATATTCCTATCAAACGTGCACGATTTGGAATCAAATTTTTTATGCTTTGTGAGGCGGAAACAGGGTATATTTGTGATTTCATTATCTATACAGGAAATAGTACTGTCTTCAATCAATTGTATACAAATTATGGACTTTCTACAAAAGTCGTCATGCACCTATTGCATCGCTTTCTTGGAAGTGGTTATTGTGTGACTGTAGATAACTATTACATGTCACCCGAGCTTGCAGATTTACTTACAGCCCAAAAAAACAGATATTTATGGCACAGTAAGGATAAACAGACGAGATTTACCTACAGAATTCGCTTAAAAGAAAATTACAAAAAGGTCAAATCATAGCTTTTCAAAGAGGTAAGATTTTGGCTATAAGGTGGAAAGATAAGAAAGATGTGTGTTTGATGAGCAGTATTCATGATACTTCCATGATCAACCTCAAAAATAAAAAGAATGAGGACATACTCAAGCCAAAGATTGTTTTTGACCACAATCTAACTATATGGAATGTAGATCAATGTGATCAGGAAATATCCTTTTTTCCAGCAATCCGAAAATGCCAGGAAAAAATATTATAAAAATATATTTTTACATTTGCTAGACAACGTACACTGGAACTCATTTTTGCTCCTAAAAATGTAGTTGGAAAACGTATTAAATTTTTAGATTTTTGAATCCAAGTTTTAGAAGTGGTTTTCTATTAATATGATGATGTAGCTTCTGGACAAAGAATCTTGGCAGACCACCTACAATAGATAACCATGCCCGTCTTACTGAACGACATTTTATAGCCCATATTCCTCTACTCCTGCGAAACGTGAGCCTACTAGACAGTGCAAAGTTTGTTGTTCAAAAAAGGGTAAAAATGGGAAAAAAGATAAGGAAGGAAACACGATTCTGGTGTAGTGATTGTGGAGTTGGTTTGTGCTTGGAAAAGTGTTTCCAGTTGTACCACACAAGACTGAATTACTGAACTACTAATAGGTATTCAATTTTATTTATTTATTTTTTTTCATTAATAATAATTTTTTTTTTAATTTTTAGAAAATAATGCTCCACTAGAAGCGAACTTTACAACTGCCATGTTGAGTGGCAGCTGCCTCAAGCAAATATGCAGTAGCTACAAAACTTTAAAAAATTTACACATGTAATTCAAAATATCAATTTTTAACTACTAAGTATATTTTATTTTGTACTAAACATTTGATTTTTGCAATAAAAAAATTTGACAATTTGTGTACCCAAATCATCAAAATAACTTGACAGTTAAAGGGTTAAAAGAAACTGAATGGATGAATAAGTAAGAAAACCTAGATTTGCTGAAATGAAAATATCTTTTTTAAGAGCTAATAAGAATTGATTTCACGTTATTTTCCTTCTTTTCGGAGAGGATAAGAAAAGCAGGTGGCTGTGATCAATGCTGGAATTAAGTCACTTGCGTAAAATTTATAGGGAAAAAATCTTTATCGATTTTAAAAAACACTCAATTTTTAGTAGTAAGGTATAGTGACTTTGCCGCAAGTGTTGTTTATATCTCAGGTTGCTTAAGAGTACATATATATGCAAATTTTATCTCAAACATATTTTAATATTAATTATCTTGGAAATATGTTTAACTGTTTATTTTTGTTATATCTTTACCAAGCCATTTTATTAATAAAGCACAATTAAGGTTGCAAATCCTAGAAACTGTGGAATAACTCCACACCAAACAATAATAAAATACATTTTTTGAGGTTCAAACTGAATCAACTTATTCAAATAATATTTTTTTTCACAAAAAATATACAAATATTTTGTCAAAATTTTCATAAAAATTTATTTTAATTTTTTTATTCTGTATATTACAAGAAATTGTTCAACTTTTCAAATTAGGTTATATCATCCAAATGCTGAAAAGATAATAAACATGATGTTTTTTTGCATTGAATGGTTTTTGATACATATGCTCTTTTGAAACATTTTATATTTTTTTCTTCTTTTCTCGAAGAAAAACCGATGATTTATGAAATAGTTTTTAAAATAAAGAGTAGAAAATATACTGTGAGTTGTACTTTTAACATTGTTATTTCTCTTACTAATCTTACAGGTTTTAAGCACATCATAGATATTTAATTATTTGCATCACTGCAAATAAAAATTTAAAAAAAAACCTAAATCCCTACTAGATATATATATATAAATCATAATTTACACTTTAATTTCTTCTGAACGAGTTAAAGCTTTAAATAAATTTTATCTTTTATTATATGAAGAAAAAGATGTATTTTCCTCTCAAGATATTGAGAATATGAATCATGTAACTTCATTCAGTGCATTTTGTGCAATTTTTAATGTTTTTTGTTTGTTGTTAAATCTATTGATAACACCTTCAAAAAAATTATATTTTAAGCAAGTTTAAAAAGAAAAAAAAATAACACAGCTAAATTTTAAAAAAATCCCTGAGATTTTATGATTTTTGTATTATGATAGCTACGTTTTTACAGGATTTTAAATATATGTTGGTTTTAAAATTTTCTACTTTGGCTAATTTTGTATTACTCTCAAACAAACTACAACTCTGCATTTTATATTAAGTTAATAATTTGGAGAAAACATTTAAGAATTTGTAATTCAGAGTTTGATTTATAAAAATAATTACCGTAAAATCCGGCATATAACACACCGTTATATAACGTGTTTTTATACCTACAAGTTACATTTTTCGGTTTTTAAGAATATTCGTTGTATAACGTGCACTCCCTTCTTCACGAATAAACCTGAAAGGTTTTGTTATGCTCTTATGTTTTTAAGTCATTTATTCGAGGTATTTTCGCCAGTTTTTGGAAAAAAAAAATTGTTTACCCTTAGAATTAACACCCTTTAACTTCATTAGGTATGCCATTTCTTTTAAATAAACAGTATTTCGATAGATGTAGAAGTCTAATTTTTTTTTAATGCTCATCTCATTTTTTAAAAATTTTATTTTCAAACTATCATTTGTATACCTGGAGTATAATGTGCACTCCTAAATTTTGATTTTATTATTTTTTTTGTAAAAAATGCGCATTATTCGCCGTATTTTACGTTACATAAAATGTAATATAGTCACATAATAAAATATTTTGTTGTGGTGAGATGGGCTATGGGGGCCTATGGGGACATAGGCAAATTGAAAAAGTATCTAAATATGATTTAAAAAAGATTTATAATTTATTCATAGAAAGATTGAATTCTGCGCGTATAATCTTACATTTTTTTAATTTAAAAAAATAATTCAAGACTTGTGGGTTGCGTTAAAACTATATTATTAGCTAATTTTCATATCTTACTGTATAAAAATTATGATTGAAAGCACAAACCCTTTGAAAACTACTAAGAATCATGTATTCTATTTCATACGTACGATTGTTTGCTTGAATTACTTTGGTGACTGAAAAATTCAGACAGGATTCATTTGAACATTGACTTTTAAAAAGTCCAGTACAATGAAGGATTTATAATAGATATCTTTTCCAGTTACTCAAGATCTGCCTGACTAAAGCCTGGTGAGCCTGGCAGTTGGTACATTTTGCGAAAACCTTAGAACCTTAGAGAATGAAAGGGACTTGATGTGTGGGACCATTGGCATAATGTGATTGCAATCTCGAAGTCTCTTTTATGCTCAAGGTCCAGGACCATACCTGGTGTATTACATAAATACCATTGATGACGGAACGATACCTTTCCTTTAAATCATATTATACTTTTACATGGTTATTTTCCATTAACCATCTATAATTTTTGAGAGAATTGACTTTTTAAAATTGGAAGATTGCAGTCATCCCTTACATGTTTATGGGTCATTACAATCCTCTTAAGTTTAACATGAGATGTTAAAAGGGATATTAAAGAGTACTGGAATAAGTTTCAACTCGTGTAGGATAGAGAAATTGGTTTAGTCACCTACAGTGAAACAGTTGTCACAGTTTTGGAGACAGCAACGGCTTTTAGAAAGAATCCCTAGTTCATCTTTGTTCTTGCTAATTATGATGGGTTCACATACCCCATATCTATTGTTATTAATTTACTTCTGATAGCCAAACAGAAATCATGATTACGCTGCTAAAAATATTAATACATGCATCTCTGTCTCTTAAGTCAAGGTTATAATTATACCACTAAACTATAAGCAGTAGTGCAACAGCCCATGAGGGTCAAGGCCTACAGTGCCAATATCAGTTTCCATGACGTTTGGCACTGAGGTGCATGAGCAGATATTTTTTTCAGATGGTCAGTTTAAAGTTAAACTCCCAGTGTTTAGTTCCCAAACAAGATTATTACTCATTTATTGATTCTATGAAGGGATGAAAGGCAAGTCGACCTTGCCAGTCTGGGGTTTAAGCCTCGGAAATGTGGTGAGGAAGCGCGACACGCTACCACTCGACCATTGAATTTAAGTTATTTAACTGTCATTAGTATAAATCTTAGTAGTATTATTAGGGATGCAGTTAATAGCGTCTCCAATATTAATATAATAGCATTAATAGCGTCTTAATGACTTGAGAAGTAAGATTATAGTGGATGGTGACACTGATCTCCCACATTGCAACATTACTGTGCAAAGTGTCCTTGAACGTCAGGAAGTAAGTTCCTTTGCATAACTCAAAGGATTGTTTTCCTTGTATAATCCCCCCCCCCCCAAATTTTTAGGTAAATGTAAGCTTTGTTATGTTAACCGAAAATAAAGTTTATTACAGTATTTGACCAAACTGTCTTCTGTTTTCAATATTGCTTCAAAAAGAACTTTTTCCAGAAAGAATAACTGATTTTAAGTCCGAGAGAGATAACGCTAGTAGTGACCTTGTTCTAATATCTTCTGTTTTAGTGTCAGAGGTAAATAAATGATTTGGAAAGTAGTACTGGATAAATGACCAAATGGGCAACAAATATAAGAGTACACGGATATGTTGCCTAATCTCTACCAGCAATCTGTTTCAGAAAGTTGAGAAGCTTCCTAAGTTTCAAAAGAATACAATCAATGGGCTTGTTACTTATAAAATTCACGGCTTAACCTTCTATTCCGATATTTAGGTTATTGTCATAAGTAAAAGCTCCATTTCTCTCTATTCTCTATTTTGGATGGTATTTGCACAGGAGATTAGTTGTTCATACATTCTATATATTCAGATGTTTTATGTTAATTGATTTTTGAGACCAGAATTATGTATATTATTTTGTAGAAAAAAATATTTCTTTTTTTCTCAAGAAAAATTCTCTGACCGTTTTTTTTCAAAATTTTTTTTTTTTTTGTAATACGTTTTAGATTCTGTGTTTTCAAAGAAATATTTTTTAGAAATTGTACATATTTTAATTAACAGTTACTTATTTCGTTATTAAAAAATAATGCGTAACTGAATTATAAATCTTCAAAGAATTTGGTTGATTATGACCACGTAATTAGTGTAAATTACTTCAAAGTATTAAATAGTTTAATATTTGTCTTTTAATAAATGTAATTTAAAAGGAAGAATAAAATTCTTCTGAAATCTAATGAATTTTTATTCTTTTCATTTTGTTTCAACCAATTTAAAATATATTACTACTACAATTACTACTACAAGTACATATAAAAACATTTATTTTGTAAATAATTCTTTCTTTAAAAAAAAAAAAAACGGAACTTTACAAATGTCAAAAAAATACGAGAAAAATATTCATACAGCTTACAGCATAGTCCTGGCAATATATTTGAAAATTTCAAGTGTTTTTAATGCATTTTTGTGCATATACCCTTGCAGTTCAAAGGAATTTTCGAACAGTTAGTCTGTGTCCAATCTAGTGTGACTTTCTTTCCGTGTCCAATATATTTTTAGGATTTTTTTCAAGCATCTCGAAAAATATCGTATTTCCATTTCCAGAAGCCATCTTCATACATTCCCGAAAGCTGATTATGCCTTCTGAACGCGCGTGGCGGGGTTTAAAGTATTCAGATGACTGGGTTGGCCTTAGACTTCTTGTTTCTACGATCGGGTTAGAAATGTAACATTTTACTTATTCAAGCGATCATTTTTGAGTAAGGATTATCAAGTGGTGCAGAAAATGCATATATATGATAAGCGTCAATTTAAAGTCACTTTCTAAGGAATGAAAAAAGTTAAGTTTTGGAAAAAAACTGCGGTTTTATTGATTTTTTTAAATTTAATGTTTTCAAGTAATTTTTTTTTACAAGTTTGTATTCCTTATTGTTCTTTTTATTAAAGGGTACAGTGGACTTTCAAAATACTTCTTTTTAAATATCAATTATTTTTTTTTTCAAATTTACAGAAAATGTGTTATGTGTTAACGCATATAAATGTGTACAACATTTACTGAAACACTCTAATGTGGCATCTGAGATATTCAATTTTATAATTGTAGTTGTATAATTGAATGCATCAAATGATCAATGAGGATCCTGATTCAGTATACGCTATTTATATTCTCTCATAATCAACATTGTATGAATAAAAATAAATTGTAGAGAAATTTTTTTCATCGTATTTCTTTTTTTTTTTAAACAATTAAAAAATATTTATGAGGAAATCTTTAGTTGTTTCTCCTTAAAAACTAACTAAAATGTTTATTTTCTCTTATTTTTACTGTTTCCTATACGCTTAATAATTAAACTATGCACTTAATTCTATACGCATTCAGTAGGATGTCCTTATAAACCAATAGAGAACATTTGTGCAAATTTTAACTGCAAATGGGAAAAATGTATTGCACATGGAACATTTTACAGTTATTGAAGCGAAAAAAATTAAAATTCTCTTATATTAATGTTTTTATGTTCATGATGTTTAAAAGGCCTCAACAACATTTGATGAAAGCAAATATTGCTATAATTAAGAAATGCCATATTTTCTTTTAAAATATATAAACTGAATTTTTTGTGTTGTTATAAAAAAACATACCTAATTTTCTGCAATAAACAAATTTTCAGTTGTAAAAGAAGAATTTATATTTCGATGTAATCAACTGAAATATGATTAAAAATGCAATTTAAAGTCAAGCAAATTCTGGAACTTCACTTATAATAAATGTAAATGTAAAATAATATGAATACGGGATAATTCTGAAATTTTTTTAGATACGCGCAAACAACAAGTTGCAAAAAAAAAAAAATTATTTAATTTAAAATACAAATCAGACGACTTTTTACTGAGTCACTTCAAGTTGTTTAGCGTAGAATAAATTTTAGACAGAAGATAAAATGGAGTTGACGTGAGAACATTATCGTGCTATGATTTTCTATGATTTTAAAGCTGAATTAAAGCAAGAGGAATACTGTCAACGGCTGCAATTCGCATTTGGTGATGAATTCCATGTCGTGAAACTGTAGTCAGATGGCTTAAAGAATTTTGCAACGGGCACAAGTCTCTTCAGAAAGAAGAACACACAGGAAGACTGCGGTCGGCTGTAATCCCGGATAATGTGTCTACAATACGAAAAATACTAATAAATGATAATCGCTGTTCCTACTAAATGATACAGAAAAAACTTAAAATTAAATCCGCAATCATACACACAGTTATTGATGAAAAATTACATATGGAAAAAGTATTTTTCCGTTGGGTTACACAAAATCTAACACACACACACTGAGCGTTTCAGAATCAGTAAGGAAGCTCTTAAATTACTAAATGATGGTGGGCACCGCTTCATTTCTAAAATTGCAACTGTTGATGAAACGTACATACCATTTTTTGACATTCCAACATGCCAAGAAATCAAAGTATGGTTCTTTAAAGATGATCCCACGCCAACAATGGTGAAAGGACAACAAACAATGAAAAAAGTAATGTAGGGCGTTTTCTTCAGAAGTACAGGATTGGTCAAAGCCATGAAGTTGGAAGGACAGAAGACAGTAACAGGAAACTGTTACCTTAAAATGTCTTCCATAAATTCTCCAAGAAGTTAGTGTTAAGAGACTAATCTTTCACCATGACAATGCATATTCTCATACAGCCGGATTAAAAGTTGAGTTTCTTAAGCAAAAACAAATTAAAGTGGTAGAGCATCCACCTTATTCTCCGGATCTAGCTATGTGTGACTTTTGATTATATTTTAACCAAAAAAAAAGAACTTACGAGGATGACGTTTTCATTCAGAAGAAGAGATTGATGTGGCTATAAATGTATTTTTCATCAATTCCAAGAAATGAATGGTTTGAGGCATTTACTCAGTGGAAAAGTCGTCTACACAAAGTGCATTGATACTGGAGGAGACCACTCTGAACACTCCTAAAATTTTATAAGTATAAATTTAAAAACCTAGGAGCATCTCAAAAATTTCAGTGACCCTCGTAACAAAAATTGACTGTTTGATCATAGAATAATTACTCTTATGTATAAATTACTTTTTTATGAGTACAGGGATTCCACGCGCTTAACTATATACAACTCAATAAATAAATAAATAAAAAACGGTTAATTTTAAAATTTCCCTACCCCAAAACGGAGAGATCATCCTTTTAATTATGTGTTTTTTGTGCTTTTTTTTCAATATTTATGGACTTATTTTTCATATGCTTATGTAAACACAAAGAGGTGTATTCAAACATTTGTTTGAACTGAAAAGAGCATAACTTCCATTAAAAACGATCGAAATTGAAAACATTCCTGCATTAAGTAGCAGTGTTTGAAAGAATTGCTAATAGGTTAAAACTGAAAAGCCGAAACCTTTATTCATTTTTATCAATTTGAAAGTCCACAGTGCTCTACTAAATAGGTCATTACTCTACTATTAATCAATTATAGGATCTCTTAAACAGTACATCAAGTACTCTAGTAAGTTCCACCAGCAAACTAAGTGTTGAGATTTTGTCTTTTGAAGGCAAATGTAATGTTTGCTCTCGTACCCTGTTTTTGTCTCCTCCAAAAAAGTCAACGACTCGGGCAGGAATTAATATTCTAAAAAAATATTTTTAACACTAACTAGTTGGATAATAAATAAAATTTCAGTTTTAAATATTATTACGCATATTTTTCTGCTTTATTTTTATTTATGCATTAAATTCTGTTAGACCTATTTTTTTCTTGCTAAGTATTAATAACTACAATATTTTTACCCCCCCCCCCGATTTTTTAAAGCTATATTTTATCACTTTCAGTAGCACTTACTATTTTAATGTAATTAGCGTTTCTCAAGCTGTGGGTGCTCCTTCTAGGTTGGCGTGATATCCCTACTAGGGGGCTCGAGCATACCAAGAAGTAAAAAACAAAACATTTGAATAAATTATTAATTTACTGAAATGATTCAAAGCAAAATACATTTGAGATAATAAAAAATACACATTTAGAATGATGTAATTTATTTATAAATATATCAGTACTGCACAATGTATTTGATCCCTAATTCATCCATACTAAGTTAAGAACAAATTTAATAATTACTTTTGAACCCATGAGTTTGTCATAAACAAAATTATATGCAAACATTAATACTTATCTTGATAATCTGTACAGTTTAGTATTAGAGTCGTATTGTAGCTTTAGCGTAAAAGAGTTATTGAATTCAATACACTATATTTTTGTATGGAGGGGGTGCCATGAAAATTATGATTGAAATTGGGTCGCAAATATTGAAAGTTTGAGAAACACTAATGTAACATGTCTCACATGATAACATGGCACACGCGGTTCCAAGTAATGTGTTAATTATACGTAATAAAGGAGAAAAGTGACATACTCGTCATGATATCTACGAAACTATTATGCCTACAGACTTTAAATTTGGTATCTATAATCTTTCCATGAGGTAGAGATCCGCTAAGGATGAATTTATCAGAAATCAACCCCAAAGGGCCGTTGAGATGATTTAAGGAGTGTTACAAATATATTCCTCTTTTGAGTTATTAGATCTACAGACTTGAAGTTTGGTATACATGCTCCTTTCATGGAGTAGAGATCCGCTAAAGTTTGAAGAAATCGACACCTAGGGAGGACGAGCGGGGAGTTGCAGGGGTGCATTGATAAAAAAATTCACGTTTTCGAACAACTTGACCAACAATAACTAAATTATATGCATGTTTCTTTTGTTGAACAGAAATCGTCTAAGACCGTTTCTATGGAAATCGACTCTCAAAAGAGTTTACGGCAGCGTTTCACCAGATTGGAGGCGTACTCCTAGGGGGCGGGATAACCTTACGTGGGGGAAGCGAGCATATTTTAAAGTCGAAAAATAAAAGATTTAAAAATATAAATAATTTACTGAAATGAATCAAAGCCAAATATATTCTGACACAATGGAAAATAAAATTCCCTCTTGCACTGATATAGTTATAAATGTATAAGTATACACAACGTATTTCATTATTAATTTATCAAAACTAAATTAAAAACTAGTTTAATAATTGCTAGTGACTCCCATGGACTTATGACATACAAAATTGTATACAAAATTTAATACCTATCTTGATAATTTGCACGAATTACAAATATATTTAAAGTGTAGCTTTTTTATCAAGTTATATTATTATTAATTTCAATATATTGTTGTTGGTGGGGGATGGGGTCGATGAAAGTTATAATTCAATATTGGATCTCAAATATTGAAAGTGTGAGAAGCACTGGATTACGGAGAATAAGTACAAAAAAAAAACGTTCCATTTTTGAACTATTAAATTTAGACTGGAAATTTGACAAGCATGTTTATTTTGTTGAGTAGAGATGTACTAAAAATGAGTTTTGCAAAAATACACTTGGGGAATGGTTTACTGACAGCGTAAAAGCTAATTCTACTTCAATTTTAGAAATTATTATTTTGAAGCCACTTCTTTTTTTTTTAAATCGAGAGGGGAGAGACTCAGAAGAAAACGTTTTTTTAATAAAACCGAACGCTTCAAATAGCACATAAATATGAATCCTTCCAGTATAGTGGTTAACGACGCAAGGTGTTGTGTTGTAAAGCCTAAGTTTAAATCCAGGATATATTATGGATGTTTGTGTGTGAATGTATAGTACCTTTGTGGGTTGGGGTAATTTAAATAGCTGTCGAGCTGCAAGTCCTCTTGTGAGGTTAGTGGAATTGGAAGAGATGCTGGAGGCTTCTGATCACCCTTAGGGTATTCTCCCACAAGATGGGGGTGGGAAAGAGCCAAATCGTACTGTCACTTGCATGGTACTTAAAACTACGGCTAAATACAGACGTACAATTTAGCCCTTTGCCATGGTGAATTTCATCGGCCTCGATCTGATATCGTCAGACAGGTGGCAATAGAAACAACAAAACAACAACAGCATATATCAGTAATTTTTATGTTTGTAGCCAGTATATATTTGTACAACAATAAGCAATACACAGCGAATTCATACATGCAATACACAGTGAAGCTGGCGAGTAACAGCTAGTAACTACATAGTTTATAGAAACTAAAAATAATTTTTTCTTAATTATAGCCTGAGTATCAAAATGTTCCAGTCTTATTTTTAAAAACTGTTAAATCATAAAATCAAAAAATGATGACATATTAAAAAATAAAAGTATTGTAAATCATATTTCCAAAACTTTAAAAATGAAATTACTTAATTAGAAAAAAAAGAAAGGTGAAAAAGAAGAAATATGCTTTCTGAATAAATGAAATCCAAATGCTACAAAAACATTTTTCTCGATATATTTCCATAGTTCCAAAGATTATTCACATTTTATAAACACAAGTATTATGTAATATTTCTTAAACCTTAATAATTCAGTTACTTCTTTTAGAATAAAGATAGATTGAAAAGAGGTAAACTCCGAATAAAAGAACTCCAAATATTACAAAAACTTCTTCTAGATACTCTTCAGAGATTTAAACTGCATGGACATTAAGCAGAAAATTATATTAAAAAATTGAATCCATTTCAAAGCAAAATATTTGAGGATTTAAAGATATATCTCAAAGATCATGCTCCTTCTAAAAATAAGGAAAACATATGCAAAAATTCGAAAAAGGTAGTAAGATAGAAAGTCTGAATTCAAAATTTGTTTTCATTCTCGTCTTGGGGGAGAATTTTTCATCAATTCACACACAACTGTTTTTTTTCCTCTCTCTCTGAAATTGTTATATTTTATATCTAAATGCCAAAAGATACGTGTACGTCAAAAGTATATTTCCTGGAAAACATTTTTTTGAGGAAGAGTATTTTTAAAGAATCGCATAATCTAATTCACTAGAATCTCTCTAACAGTGTTACTTTTACTTTCTTCTGAATTATTATCAGGAAATATGTATTTACGAACTTTGTTATTTATTTTTTGTGACAGTAAATCATGACGATATAAAAAATTTTCAAACTTTAAAATGTCCATTGTGTTGTACTGTTTTTTTCTTCTTCAAAACAAATAAATGATATATACCGAACTCTTTTCAAACTCTTCGTACTCGATTTTCAAATAACACAACTTACGGATTAAAAGAATTATTTTTTTTTACACAAAATTGTTCTCTTAGTGTGATTTCCAAAAACAATTTAGGGATTCGTGTTTATTGGATGATGATAATTTGATCAATATGACAATTTATAATAATAAAAATTGAAAATGACGAAGTCGAAGGTGAAATTCTGCTATCAACAGCTGGCTTAATTTGCGCGTGCTTGAAATTTTCTACACAAGTATGGAAAAACATTTTTTTATTCATGATCCTGATATAGAGCGTGCATTAAAATTTAAACATTTTCTTGAACTTTGGATAGCAAGGTCAAAAATTATACAAACATTTTGTGGGACCAAAAAATAACCGCAAATAACAGACATCTTAAAAAAAAACGAAGCTGTTAATGAGCGAATTTCTTCATTCGAATCAAAACCGAATGTTTACCACAAATATCTAACACATATATTATTGATAGCATTTTTTATCTAGAAGAAACGTGCACATTTGTTATCATAGATAATAATTTTTTTAAAGTTTATAGACTAATGAAAAGGACTTCATTACTCTAATAACTTCAATTTGAATTTTCATATGTTGTGTGTACTTAAATAATTACTTTTTTCACTGTGCACTAATTAATTTTTTTGTAATAAAAATGAATTGTTTTTGTTTTATAAATATCTATAATGGATTTTATTATTACATTTTTTGCACGGTTTTTTGGAAAAATATTTAGAGATTTTTCTTCTTACACGATTTTTTAAAATTGTGGAACACATCCCTAAATTTACCATAGGTGAATGCATTTTTTTCACGTTTTTTTCCCCACGGTTTTCTAAGGAGCGTATCTACCATGTAAAAAAAAGAGTTAGGGGTGTATATTATTTTAAGAAAATCAGGCATTTCTTAATTAAAGGCTTTTAATTCGATATATTGGATGATAGATATTTTACAGGACATACATATATTTACAGGACACCGTCAATTCACATAATACGAATCGATAATAAATTCAAATTATACATGCATAATTCCATAATACGAATTGCAGGTAAGTTCCCAATATACGTACATAATTCAAAAGCACAAAACTGAAAATAATTAAAAAAACGTATAGAATAGCGTTTATCAAACAGTGGGCCAAGCCCCCTTGAGGGGCATGCTAGTCCTACGAGGGGGGCGCGAGCATATCGAAAGGTCCAAAATGAAAGATTTAAAATAATAATTAATTTACCAAATGGAAGCAAAACAAAAAAATAATTTTGAGATGATAAAAAAAAAAATACATATGCACACTGATGTTAAGATACCTATAAATGTATCAATACGGCAAAAAATATTTAATAATTGATTTATCAATACTAAATTAAAAGCATTTTAGTAATTACTAGTGACTTGTCATAAACAAAATAAAAAACATGCATTGATAATATTTACAGTTTATAACATTAAAGTCGCATTGTAGCTTTAGCGTCGAAGTACATTATTATTGCATTTAATACATTGTTGTTGTATGAGGAAGAGGGGAGAGGGCGTGATGAAAATTATGACTGAAAATTGGGTCGCAAAGATGGAAAGTTTGAGAAGCACTGATATAAAACAAGAGAAGGAGAAAAAATAATATTCGAGTAATCTTGCGAATGCATCAAACACAGCAGTAATCTCCAATACAAATACATGGTACAAACTCAAAGGGGGGGGGATATAAGAAACATTACACAAAAAGAAATGGAAAGGGTAAAAAAAAGCTTTAAAAATAATTCATTTTTTCATTTGACTCCCCCCAATTCCGTATCATACTTTTTCACCTTAATTTTTTCTTTAGTTTTCAATAAATGAATCGGTATTCTAAGGAAGATGATTTATTTTAGAACTATCATTTTCTTAAACATAAATGAAGGAAACAACCGAAAAAATAAGTTATTGATTATGATCAGAGATAACTTTTGCTATTTTAAAACCCGAATATAATTCCTTATGAATGTTCCTATTGACATCTGTAAATCGGAAAAAAAGATGGTACTAAAGAAAAAGCTCCTTGTATAAAAGCGGTCACTGTGTAAAACAATGTCATGGGAGGGGTTGATAGCTTCGATCAAAGAAAAGAAAGATATTAAATAGGAATATCTGTAAAATGCTGCCATCGTATCTTTCATTTTCTTATCGACCATTTCATCATAAATAATTTTATACTAATAGACGGATATTCCTCAAGAAATAAAAAAAAGGGAGTCCTGCTAGCTTCCAAGCAAAGTAGTGCGTATTTCCGGACGATGTACGCTTAGCCAGTGTGAGAAATCATATGCCAAATATGGTTTCCAGCTATAGACAGCGTAATAATTGTCGCATAAAGGAACAAAAAAAGGGGAAATGTTGCATGTGTGCAGAATTCCATGTCCTCCTTTACATGCCAACATGCCTCTAAACTTTTTATGGCAAATAATAACTACTAAATTTAATTTTCTTTAAGGTGATAAATAGTTCTTGGGGAAATATTCTTCTAACCCCAAAAACGTAAATGTAAATATAAAATTCGATAACATAAATTATATTTCTTTAAATGCTATTGATTAATTGTTAATAAAACATAACAAGTAATATAAAAAAATTATAAATCACACAATTCCTACTTAAATCAACAAAAAAAAATATTTTAGTTACTTTTATTAAATAGTTACACAATTAATATAATTATGTTTATACACATATGACAGAATCACAACATTAAGTGGCAATTGATTTTTTATTAATTATAATTTAAGTGTCGTATTGTCCTCCAAAACAATCGTGTATGTAAAATTTCTGTTCAACTGAATGCTTTGAAACGTGAGAAGAAAAAACCTTTTCAAGTTTTGACACAAGCTATTAAAAATGATAACAATGTGGCTGTATTTGTAATTCTTTGAATAATTAGTTTTAATCAATTAATTTTTTATTTATTGTAATTAAGTTACTGTATTGCCATCCAAAATAATCGTGTACATAAAATTTCAGCTCAACTGAGTGCTTTAACTTGCATTTTATTAACGATTAAAATTTTAAACAAGATAAATATATAAATATATCGAGAATGTGAAGTAATAGTAGAAATTGAAAAACCGTCAGAAATTCTAAAGAGAAATAAATGGCCCACAAAAGTACTTTTTTTTCTAATGGGGCTGCGGATTGGTACTTCTATTTTTACAGACCTAGTATATTCCCCAGAAGCTCGTATCACTTTTTAGTATGACACTATATAGACGATACCAATTGCTGCAAATAATTTTTTAGCTGGTTTCCTCTCCAGAGGGAGGCATCTGAGCTCTGACGATGCGATATTGTAATTGTAATTTTTAATTGTGCCGAGAGCACCCGAGTGAAACGGACAGTCAAGAGATTTTTGCATACCACATAATAACACAACATGGACGCTGTCGATTTTCTGCAACTTGAAATTCCACCGACTTTAACCGGGGAGTAACTTAAGGAGCAGTAGACCAGTGACAAACCAACTACACCACCCAGCCGGCTACGAAAGTGTTGCATGGACGAAAAAACAATTTCGAATTAAGATGATAAGAGAAAATATGGAAATAATTTTTTTTCTTGTGGAATAGATTCTTTGCCATGGATTGGTCATCACAGTTTATTACATGCGCATACAAATATTACAATGAAAAATGAGCACGCAGTATATGTATAAAAAACTCCGATCGCCGCACACTGCAAACGGAGCGTGGGTAGACCCGTTGAAGGAGGGCACAGATAAGGCAGGAAAAACGCTATTCTTCTACCAAAGAGGTCATCTTGCACCAACCTAGCAATAAACATTCTTTAGAACATAATTATCTTATTTAAACATAAATATATGTGTGTTTTTATAAAGAGTACTAACTTTTTGACCATGCGGCAAAGAAAATAAATTGAATTGTTACATTAAAATGTTAAGCTATATTTTTGGAGACTGATCTCCCCATTTTAAAATTATCTTAAACATTAATTTTATTTTCGTATGAAATTAAAAACACGATTTGAATAGAAGACAGAAGTTTAATTTTCACGAGATGTGTATGTGTGATTAAATTCCTCTATTGTAATTGTAACGAAAAAGATTTTAGAGGAAAAATCCATTCAAGTACTTTAATTTGATAAAATGTTGTGACCTTAAATTTTAATATGAATTCCTTTCCCCGTGAAACTTCACATTTTTACTTACAGATTCACAAAAAATTCTTGTGCAATTATGTAGGGAAGTAAAAATAAAAATGGCTGACATCCTCCATGTTGTTTTCCTGTCAAGAAGGACAAATGTCGGAATTTTATTTTGAGCCCTAACTGCGCTTAATGAAACTTGTTAGTAAGTAAAATGTTCATCAAAAAAGATATTGTAACTTACTCAGATTAAATGAAATTTAAGATTCTGTAAATCTTTTTACTTAAGCATGAACAATTGCCCAAGATTTCATGGTATACATGTATGTAAATCATATAGAAGCCCTTAAATTACAAATTATTAATCTTTTTCAAAACGAATATGCTTTCTATATTCATGTAACACATCCTAATATGAATTTAATTAATTTGCTTCGTATTTGAAAGTGAGTATTAATGTTTTGTAAAGTTAAATACAATTTTCTCTAAATTAATAATTTTTTTTTGTGTGCTTTTTTTAGTCTTTAGTAAAATTAACATATTTCTCTCTCTTTATAAGGATAAAAACACTTATGAAAATTATTGCTTTTATAAAACATTTTTTAATTTATTTTCCTTACGATTATGCTCTTACTGCCTGTATTATATATATATGTATTCTTTTTTGAAATCATAGGAACTAAAACTTAATGGTGGTAAAAACATTTTTTAGCAATATGTGTTCGTGTTTCTCATAATGAGCTTCGTTTCATTAAATATTTATTTAAATTAGTATTTAGTAATCCTTAAAGAAACTTTGCTTAACTTCCGCTTTTTTTACTATTGCTATTATTAGCTTAATAAAGTATTTCCTTTATTCCTCTTATTTTTCAATTGAGAAAGATATATAAAATTTCAATTTAATGATCAATTTAAGTGAAAGAAACTCTCCATGTTTTTCAGACAGTTAAATAATAGTCCTATTGAAAAGGTACATGAAGTAGTATGAAATGCAATAAATACATCAGCATAAGTTGAAAAATTAAATATATGGCATATTAATTTTTTGCAGAAAAATGAAGTCTTACTACACCTGAAACAAAATGAATAAAACTGTTTGGTGCAGTAAATTATGAGTCGTATTAAAATGAAAGTGATTCAAAGCTTCACATGCGAACAATTTTCAATGTATTTTTATGAAACAAACGCGATAGTAAAGGTGCATGTACCACGCACAAGCTTGTGCATACAAAATAGTAATAATTGCATTCGTAACTACTCAAAATCGCTTAAAAATGGCTAGTGTGGATGCAACTGTGAACAAAACTGATCGGCAAGCTGTAATAAAGTTTTTAACACTAGAAGGGTGTAAGTGGAAATTGGCCTGAGCTTACAACATTTTTTGCATTACAGGGTTTACGATGACGACTTTGTGCAGCCCATAACTGCAGGGGATGTGGCAGTCCCCACTTCCCAGCTGGAAGTCCGTCAACATGCAATGAAAACATCCCGACTTACATAGGCCCTAAAAATCCAAAGCTCAGAAGACAGCCGGAAAGGGGATGTTGATGACATTTTTCGGCATGCATGAATCCCTATTACTGGAGTTAAAGGAGCCGGACGCCTCCATCAATGCTAATTGATACATCCAAACGCTTAATGCGCTGCTTAAGGCTATCAAAAACAAACATCTAGTTATGCTGTAGTCAGATGTCATCATTTAGCGTGACAATACAAGACCGCATGACGCCAAGTGATGTGTTGAGTCACTGGTGTGACTCAAAAGTGGGATATCCTCGACTATCCAGCATATAGTTCAGATCGGTCACCTTGCGACTATCACATCTTTTGACTGCTGAAGAAAAGTCTAATGGATCTGAAATTTCAATCCCACATTATCGTAAAGCCTGCAGTTTTAACTGGTTCCATGATCAACCAACATTATTCTTTACGAATGGAATTTGTAACTTTCATAAGCAATGGGGTGTCTGTCTAAATGTCATGGGTGATTTCTTTTAAGAAACTTTGTATGCATTTCACTCATTAAATATTGATGTTTCTATTTATGTATTTGTCTCACATTTCTGACCTTACACATCTCATTGATAAACACCTCGAATCACTTTTATTTGAACACCCCTTATAGATGGTGAAGTAAATTTAATTTAACGATGTTTATCTTTGTGTAAAATACTATCATTTCACTTGTAATAGCGATCAAAGTAGAGAGTATTTCTTTAAAAGTAAGGAGAAACAAACCAGGACTTTAAAATTTGGTAATGTTATGAATGTCATGAAAAAAATGAACAACATTCTTCCGGAAAAATACTCTAAAAGTGTGATTATTCAAAAGTTCTGTAAAGCAAATTTAGTACATAAATGTCAAATTTCAATTTAATTTGGTAATAGCTGGCGTTTCTGGTGCTAAATTAGTATCGTAACATATAACTAAGACTTTAAGATTTTTATCATCACTAGTGCTGAGATTCCCTGTTGGTACTATTAATAATTATATTATGATGATCTTTGGAATAACACGAAAAACTGGTTCGTTTCAAAAAATTTCAAATACTTCGTATGTTAGAAACGAACGGTAGTATAAAAAATAGAAGAGACAGTAAACAAAACTGGTTACAACATAATTATAAAGTCCCAAGTTGAATGTGAGTTAGTTGTATAACAAAGTTTTACATTTCCAATGATATTATTGTTCACCATAGCATATTTTTTATTATTGAAAATATCACAAAGCGTTTATATGACAAGATTACGCTCAAGATGCTCTTAAAAAAGTGGGAATGTAAATTTTTTGAGTCCCAATTACATATAAGCACTTTAAAGTATTATCAAGCTAAATTTTTTGCTCCATTAACATTTCTCGAAACAAAAGGAGCATTTTACAGATTTATAGCCAATTGAAATAATATATTTATTAAAACACCTTTATTAATGCCATTTATAAACTTAACAGTCTCACAAACTAATGCACTGATAATTTAAAAGTTAGTATTTGACATTTCACCGGCGTGTGATATAAAACATTGCACGCTATATAGTACTTTTCTTGATACAATTTAAAAATTACAACACATGATTTTTATTCCATAGTTCTTTTCCTTTAACCAACACATCTTTATTTTAAAAAGCAATATTTTAATTTTGGCTTGGAAGTATGTTTTGAATGATATTATTTTCTGAACCACAGGTATTAGCCTTGATATGGCTTAGATAATTGTGGGCTAACATCAAATAAGCTATTAAGTTCTTTTTCTTTGTCCTTGTAAGATTATAATTGGGAAATAAAGATTCCGGAATCTACCTTTTCTACTGTAGAAAGACTTTTTGCTTTCGTGGCACAATCTGAGTTATAGTTAAAGAAGGGCAAGGCATCAGACTTTACGGCTAGTAAAACTAGCAGTAATGGCCAAAAAAGTGTGTTGTGTTGATCTTGATTTGTACTGTTTCATTGATGGAACCAAGAATCTTTAATATTAGGGATAGTTCTATTTCCACGTGAGCATTAGCCATTTATTGCTGGTCGAGATTTATGAATAAGTATCTTGATTAGTCTAAGATGCAATTTTGTGTTGAAGCCTGTTCAATAAGTATTGTTAAGCTACGCTTTTATTTACTGAGAAATTTCCGAATTACCAATTCTGGGGATAATGTTGTGAACAACAGCGCCTTAAGCTGCATGTTTTCTGAAAGTTATTTACCTTGTGTAACCAGCTCCGCAAACCTAAACCCTAAGCAAATGGGCTGAAGAAAGAATTAATTCCAGTCGGTTTGTTTGGCGCAATATACTCCTATCTTTGATATCTTAGGGTTGCGGGAGATGTAAATGGTCGTTTGGAGTTATTTTTGTTTTTCAACATAAAGGCAAACTATACATCATTGTTTATAAATGCTACAGTAAAATAAAAAAAACGTTTGAAAGAATTTTGCGTAAGAAAATATTTGCTAATTTCTACATTAGAGTAATATTATTTATTAAACATTACAAATAAATTTGAAAATAACTTTATAAAATAAAAGTTATTATATAATTATTTAAATTGCATACGTGTGAAAACAAATATGATGTAAATCTTATCAAATATATTAGATAAAGAGATAGATGTTGCTACGTACAAACACTCAACGTTAAAATATTTAAATTGACCAATTGCATTCAAAGCCCAAAAAAGAAACATCACTTGAAGAAATAAACACATTTGTAGGGTTCAAGAAAAGGAAGTTATTAAAATGAAAAGAAACTTACCTATGCTTTTCAGCAGTTTTATACAAAAAATGCTTATTTAGTTCTTGCGATGCTATGCTTATTAGTTTTTGTTCAAGTTCAGCAATTTTTCTCTTGAAGGTGTTAAAAAACCTGTCAACAATTCATAGTTTTCTTTTGCTTTTCAAAAGCTGAAAAAACATGAAAATGACATGAAATACGAAGTTAAAAAGTTATTTTTAATATAAAAAGTCATTTTGTGGCAGAATTGCGAAAAATATTTAAAATGTATTCTACTTTTTTTCGGTTTATTTCTTTTTTTATCTTTGAAATGTCTGAATATCATCTTTTGGTAACTTTTATAAAAAATAATACAGAAAGTAATGTTAAAAGTAGAGATCTGATAGTTTTTGAAAACCATCAAGAGATTCATCTTGGCGTTGTGTGCCATACACTCTAATCCGCTAAAAAAAGTGTCGGCTAAAATAAAATAAAAATGTTTTAGATGTTTGCTTAAAAAATATCTATTCGAAAAAAGTGTCTCAGTGTAAAAAAAAGAGCTTTATAAGATTTGAATCAGGGCTTCATAAATAATTGACTAAAATTAATTTCAGATTTTGGTAATTCGTTATTCCCAGTCTAATAAAATAGTTTAAAAAAACCATTTATTTAAGTAAGAAAAAAGCATTTACCTCCAAATTTGTTGTTACTCCTTTCATTTATCTGCAAATTCGACACAAAACAGCGATTGTACCTTAACATTTGTAGGCAAGCGTATTTTGATGACTTTGAATCTATAACTAACCATTGAATGTAAAAACATATTGAACTTTATAATCATGATAAAATTAAAAACAATTATTCCTTCCCAATAACGATGTTGCTATTCAATCAAAGATCCATAAAATGTGATTTTTATCAAAATATTCTGCTATTGTTAATTTTAATAATGTTTTAGTAAATAGAATATTAAGCAAACACTTTTCAGCAAGTTACTAGTTTTCAACAAACATAATTAGATCAATTAATATCTTATGGATAATATTTGTTATTAGATGTTGTTTTCTGTAAAAATGAAATGATAAATATGTTTAAGTAGCTCAAGAAGTTTCACTTTGTGATAAGTTTTTAATATGTGTATATACATAACTATTATAATTTCCATAATATATTTTGAGATCTAAATTATTTAGATATATATTTAATTATTAACTTTTTATAACACTAATAAATCATAATTAGCATTGTCTTCTAAAGAAAGTTTTACTACACCTTTAATTTCCTATAAGTTATAAAAAGATCTTTAAAAACATTATTATATATGGAAAAAGATGTTTGTTTGGAAATTTTTATTATTTTTTCTATTCTTAAGTAACAACTGCTACTTTGAGTTTATTTACTATGACTTGTAAAGTAGATTGCAATAATTTACTAGTATAATGAAAGTTTTAGAGCAATTGGTAATACTTCAAAGTATAACAAAGTTCTTTTGAAACTTTCCAGTTAAAAATGAATGAGGAACTTTTGCTAATGGTAGATGTATATTGTATGGCTTTCTATAAAAACTATGTATACTATATTTTTGTTTTCGAGGCCTATCCACTCTGCGGTCATACTAGAATGGATGGCAACCACTTGCTCCAATGCACTGGACTTGGTGAATACCCGAATGACGGCATCGTCAGTCGGTACTGGGAGGCTCGGCGTCAAATGGTCAAGAAGCCAAGAGCGGACGTTTGATGGATAATAATAAATAATATCTTTGTTTTGACTACTGACTCAGTTTATGAAAAAAATCATGGTTTTGAAATACTCTTTGAGCATAAGAAACTGTTAATTACATATAGTAATAGCATACCTGCCCCACAGTTACCTTATCTATATAAACAATAATATAGCAGGTTTTTTGTAAATCTTTAATTATATTTTTAATGTCAATAAACGATATATTAAACCATAGATTCTCAACCTTTTTTGAACTGCACCCCCTTTTCTAGTGAATATTTCGATACCGCCCCTTCCCACTCTAGAGAAATAAGAGTGTACATAATACATGGTAAAAACAGGGGTTAATTTTTAAAAAATATCCTATTTTACTAATAGCATATATTTTTTAATTTTTTTTTTCTAAAGCCCCAATTTTTTTACATGCGAATCCGAAATAGCTATTGCTACAAGTATATTTAAATGCGTAACTTTATATATTTTAGTCAAGGATAGGATGTTGTTGGAATTGAAACATTGTACTGAATTTCTTCTTCATTTAAAAGAGTGGAATAAAAATTTTGGCTTACCTGTGTTATGAAAACAGGCAGGGGCTTTGATGATACAAAGTAATTCACAATAAACCATTATTTTTAAAATAAATATAAATTGACAGTTTCAGTCTTTAAAGAATCACACGTTAATTCCTGGTTAAAATATTTAATTAAGTTTCTTTAATAATATATGGATCGAAATGCAGTGGGCGAAACATATTTCCTACTGCACACAGACGAAGACAACACGGGCGCTACAGAAATTATAAAATACTCTATATCGTTCAATTTAATGAAGGTCTGAATGCAATGTTATCTTTAAGTTTTTCATCCACTTTCCGAACTATCGAAATATGTGAATTTTCGTACACGTGATACAGAAACGATTTAAATACATACAATGAACATAAGAAATGCTGTTGTTGTTGTTTCTTATCCCACTTGACCGACAGAAACATCTAGATCAAGTCCATGAACCCGTGCGTTACATAAGATACAAACAGTATTATTAAAGTGTACTTTTGTTAGTACATAATTATCGTGATTTTAAGTCCTTTTTAGACTATATTTGGTTAATCTGATCAAGCCCTTCCATGCCATCTCAACGCCTCCTAATTTTCTCTGGGCTTTTACTGCCCCCTGAAAGACTCAAAAGCCCACAAGGGGGCGTTATCGTCCACTTTGAGAATATATGCATTAAACTGACTTGCTCCGCTTTAGAAACTAAAATATAAAAGTTCGTTTATCCTTATTTTAAGGAAATCATATATTTCTATGAAGTTAATCACTGAATAAAAATGCAAAAATGATGGATCTCAGCAAAAAAAAAAAAAAATTAATAAGTAATTTTTTTTTCCTAAATTATTTTAAATATTTGAGTTTATTTTTTTAAAAATATAAATAGAAAACCATACTAAACAGTAGGTCCTTCGCTACCGGAAGAAGGATGAAATTGATTTTGTACGTACATTCAATTTTGTAAGAGTACTAACTTGTTTTTATAAAAAATGGGAATTATCTGTAACATTATATAATAACTATTTTCATTCTATTGCTTTTTTATTGTAATGATGCATTATTGTTAAGAAGAACTGCAGTTACTAATTATCTTCATATAATTAGAATGCACTATTAAAGTTGATTCTCTTGAGAATCAAAATTAGCTGTTAAACTAACAAAAATTATTTTTATTACATAACTTACTTTTTCCTGTCTCATTTTTACCTAATAATCGCAGCTGTAAAATAGTACAGGTATAAAACAAATGAAATAACATAAATTTAAGAAAACAATTTAAAATAACTAGGGATTTATTTTCTTCTTAATGTGTAAAGTTCTTTCAAGAAATAGAAAAAAAACATTTAATTATTATAGTACATTATTTGAAGTAACTATCAAGTAAATTGTCTTTGCAAGGGACTAAATTTACATATTTTTTGAGCAATTCATGTTAAATAAATACTTAACTAAAATGACGAACACAATTTTTAAAAATTTTTTCACCTATTGTTATATGTTTATTTAATGTTTTATACATAGCATTTTTTTAAGAAAATAAACTTAAATAGGAATTTGCCAATTTATAATTTATTTTCATTAAATAAGTATTTTATTTATATTCTATATCTCATGTGTATTTCAATTCTTTAATTATAGAAAGAAAAACAGATACGTTTACTTAAAAGTGAAACAAAATACATGATGGAACCATTGATTCCGAAGGATAAAGTAGAGAATATATGCCTGAAAATGTTTTCACACAAGGTAACTAAAAACGTATTATCTATATCAAGTATAATTTTAAGAAAAACGAATAGTTATCACATAAATCAGTGCTCTCAAACATTCAATACTTGAGACTTAATTTTCAAACATAATTTTTGTCGCGCCCCCTTATACAAAAATAATGTATTGAATGCAATCATAATGCACTTTGATGCTAAAGCTACAGTACGATTTAAATTATAAACTGCACAAATTGAAAGACACGTATTGAATATATATTACTTTAAAGTATATGTTACTTTAAAGTAATATATATTTTAAGCTAATTACTTTAAAGTAATAGTTGAATTATTGTATTGTTTTTCTTTCTCTGATTTTTAAATTAGAACTGATTGCAAAATGATATTTAATTAATTTATTTCCTCCATCATCCATTTCTTTTCTAAAAGTACAAATGTCATTAGAAAAATAGTCTAGGCCAGCGATACTCAACCTGCGGTCCACCGGGCAAATCACAGACACTTTTCAGTAATATTACAGGAATGTTATTTGCAGGCAAAACAGTCATATTTTGTTCCAGTTATTAAAGTTTTACTGTCCTTTGATGATCGACAAATTGCATGTTTAACTTTTTCTTGCTTGTGTCTTTTTGACAAGGCGCAGTAAGTCTTTTGGTACACTTATGGCTTCATATTTTAATTGATGCAGTTTTTCAGGAAGCATTTGCAAATTTTCCTTTCGTTTCATGTCCATCGCTTTTCTCAAATTAATTTTCGCTGTCATGTTGAACTATGCATTATTTCAGCAGGTTCTTCCCTTGCTTGATCAGGGGTGAAAATATAATTAATTTCTTTTCTTCATATGCTAATCAGTAATATAATATACAGGTGTGAATTTTTTTATCTTCCTAAAATTTTGTAATTCTGGATCTGGTTATGTTTTTTCTCAGAAAGAGTCGTAGTTTAGCTTTTAAAACACAAGTTAAGTGTAACGCGACGTTATGACCACCAGCAACCCCATCGAATGGGTCACAAATGAACTACTAATACACTTAAATCAATCAAACGAGTAAATTTCTTTCAATGCCGATCCGTCACATCACTTCTAGACAGATATAACCTTTTTGATGAGGTTTGGGACATAGCTAACTGGTAATCACATACCAAATAAGACAAGAAAAAGTGTTATCCCAATTCATTTGAACAGTATAGTATATATAAAGTATTGATATCTTAGCATTAAGAATTCGATTGTATTTAAAAATAAGATTATAATTATTGATTTAAAAAATGACATAACTTCCAAATAATAATTTCCAAAATTGAGATAGAATTATCTTTTACTCTTTCTTACCCTTCCCAAGTGGATTTCCAAAAAAACCCATTTTTAGAGAGAGAGAGTGAACCTTTCCTCAATTAAATAAAATAAAATAAGTCTAAATCTAATAGATCAAAAATGAAGTTTTTTTTTTATTAATAAGTTTCAGTAACCATCTTAGAAGTCCATTTCTATAAGACCCGTTCAACAAACCCGCTCATTTCAACAACAGATATATACGTACCAAATTTCGTTTCCGTAGGTCTAGTAGTTCGAAAACAGATTTTTTTTTTATCAATACACCATAAAAGATTATCTCTTCCCCATAGAAGTCGACTTCCGTAAAATACTTTCTTAGCGAATTCCATTCAACAAAAGTACCATACATACAAAATTTCATTACGGAAAGTAGTAGTTCGATAACGAATTTTTTTTATAAGTAAAGTCCCAGCAACTTATCGCTAACCCCTTCAATAGGAGTCAATTTCCGTAAAACCCATTTTTAACGGATCTGTATTCAACAACAACAAAAATTCCAACCAAATTTTAAGTATTTACGTTTAAATGTACCAAAACGGTAATATTTATTTGTAACGTCCCTTAAACCCTCGCAACAAGCACTTTTTGTAGCGGATCTCTACTCTATGAAAGGAACGGGCCTAAAAAATTTCTAGCATGTAGGTCTAATAGTTCAAAAACGCGAATATTATACTAATGCCCTCTAAGCCCTCGCGACACACATTGGCATTCAAGTTTTGTAAAACCCCTTGTGTAGCGAATCTCAACATTCTAAATGGAACAGGCCTACCAAATTTAAAGTTTTTAGGTCCAATAAATCAAAAACGAGAAATTTATCTGTAACTCCCCTTAAGCCCCCTCAGCGCCCCTTAAAAGCCAAGTTTCGTAAGAACTTTTTCGCAGCGAGAACTTCTAATCCTTGAAAGGAACATGCCCAACAAATGTCAAGCTTTTAAGTCTAATAGTTCAAAAGCGGGAAAGTATATGTCCAATACCCCTGCAATACCCCTTAGGGGTCAATTTTACAAAATCATAAACATTCGTGGGCATTCGTCCAGATATTCTCCAAAGTTTCATCGCAATCGGATGTGAATGATTTAGGAAGGTATAAGAGACATACAAACACACACACATTCATTTTTATTTATATAGATTAAAACAAAGTTAAGTATCTGTAAAAGAGACTTTTAAATGATAAAATAGGAATATTGTAGGAAATTTAGAAGTTTATAGTATTTTTCATTTTTTAAAGAAGCCAAATCTTGAATGATATATTAAGGAATGAATTTTTTCTTCATTCAGAAATATACAGTGGACCACAAAAGTCTTCGTGCACCAGACATTTTCTGTAAAATTTAATGTTTTCAACTAATAAAAATTAATACATCGAAATTATAATTTTTTTTATGATATCTGCAACTTGTTCTTAATGAAATAACATAATCAATTTTTCGAACATAAAGCGTAACTATTATTTAAAAAAATTAATAATAAAAAAATGCTAAAAATTACGCCACAAGTCTTTGTTTACTTAAAAAAATCTCAATATAAATTTAAATACTGTGTTTCTTTCTTAATTTGTACTTTGTAAGATATTTTGTAGCGTCCAGAACAACTTTTAGACGTCTTGGTATAGATTTAGTCAGCTTTTTGTATGTTCTGCATCGATATTTCTCCATTCTTCTGTGATCTTTAATTTGTATTTGCTGTATTATGTTATGTTATTTTTTTAAAATCAAAATCGCACCAAATAGTTCTACTAGGCTTAAAACAGGTTATTTAGGTTTTCAGAATTTGAGGACAGCTATAGAGACACAAGTGGTGAACATTGAGCGCGGTGCGCTTGGAATCATTATGTTTTTAAAAATGATTCTACCAAATTTTTTGGGTGCATAATTTTTAGTTTCTCTTTAAAATATTTAATAGAGCTCATGGCTCACAATACCATTAAAAAATACCAAATTACCTAATCCTGAAACTGATTTGTATTATTTGCGTTATTGTGTATTTTACAGCTTTTAATTTGTTTAGAAAAAATATGATACATATAATATTGTTTTAAATATATTTTGTTTCCTATTTAATACGTTTTCTAAAGGTGTTTTTTAAAAATCATTCCTTCTCCGTAAAATACTTTTTAATGAATTTTAATATTTTTGTAACGAATATTTTTAAAGCTTCAAATAATTCTTGGATACTCATTTGTGACTTTCTTTCCATAAGCATAATTTTTTCGTCAGATATTTACAAAATATTTTAATCATAGTATTTAATGAAAAATGCAATTCAGTGAAAGAAACGACACATTTTGAATCTTTAATTCAGTATCTGAAATCTACATTAGTGTTTAAGAACAGTATTTCTTAAACATAAATTATTTTTACTCATTTCTTATGAAGTATTGTTAAGGAGTACAGCAGATGAAATGAGTTCTTGTTTAGCTTATGATTACTTCAGGTGTTAAAAATGTGCTTTTGGATTTCAAGTATCCTCTTTGTCAATATTTTTTTCAAATACACATGGCTGTCACCAAAAATATTCGTGACTTGTTTTGAAAAAACGTAAAATTATTTTGAGTTAAAAACATTTTTTTTTAAATATCCAACTGCATTTCAATATCTCCTCTTGCAATATTTCCTGTTAAGTTATAATAAATAGTTTTCATGTATATTTATTCCTGAATATTGGTGACGTTTAAACTTCTCTTAAATTCTACTTTAGGTTTTCCCCCAAAATCTTTCTTCGTGTTCTTCATTTTCCTTGTTATTCATTCTGAAGTAATAAACACAAAGGAGTTTCTTCTTCTCATTTTGACCACTTTAAAAAATTATAGTGAAACGCTTAGAAATAATAATTTGAAAAGTCAATTATATATGTATAATTGTGAAAAAGTCCCAGGTGGACAAGGTTTATTAGTAATTCCACGTCACTGAAAAAATAAAAATTCCATATTTCAAAGAACAAGTTGATGTGATATATAAAGTAGTCTGAGTAAAAGTTCACTTAAGTGTCCTGCTTAAGTACTTTTAATGGAATCTATGTTGCGACGCATATGACCTGACATTTTGCCCAACAGCCGCTAAAGTGTAGCACTTTAAGCACATTTGATGGTATCCAGGCAGTGACTAATGTGATAACTTGTAGACCAAACTGCCACCGAAGTGCAGCGATCTAAATACACTTGATGGTATCCAGGTAGTTACTGATGTGACTAAACAGGTAGCCCAAATTGCCACTGCAGTGCAGTGCTGTAAGTACACTTGATGGAGTTCCGGTAGTGACTGATATGACCAAACCTTTGGTCCACACAGCCACTGAAGTGCAGTGCTTTAAGCCCACTTGATGGTGTCCAGGCTGTGACTGGTGTGGCTAAACTTGAAAACTAAATAGCCATTGAAGTTCAGCGATGTAAGTACACTTGATGGTGTCCAGGTAGCGACTGATATGACCAAACATTTGGTCCAAACAGCCTGAAGTGCAGGACTTTAAGCCACTGTGGTGTCCAGGCTGTGACTGATATGACCAAACATTTGGTCCAAACAGCCGCTGAAGTGCAGCGCTTTAAGCCCACTTGATGGTGTCCAGGCAGTGACTGATATGACCAAACATTTGTAGTCCAAACAGCCGCTGAATGCAGACTTTAAGCCCACTTGATGGTGTCCAGGCAGT
>BMAO01026247.1:0-35181 GCA_019973975.1 Trichonephila clavata | reverse complement strand
AATAAACGGAATGATGGAAATATCCATCATCATGCAAATTTACGTGTTAAATTCAGAGCAAAATGGATAAAAAAATGATGTATCTTGAGTAGTTTTTATTCCAGATAATAGTTAAAAAACATGAAAACGTTCCTTGCAAAGATATCTAATGTAAATTCGTCGTGTTACGTTTGAGTTCCGTTGAATATTGAGTGATCGCAGTTGACAAGTGGTCAAGGTATCGGATTCGTGATGGCGTGTCATGAGATTGAACCTAGTACCACTGAAGACCCGATGTGAACGATGAATCTGTCGAGGCTGGAATGTTTCTTTTGGTATGATGTAGAACATAAGAAAAGAGTGAGTGAGTGAAAATTTACGTCTCATTGTTCAGCTACACGAGGGCTTTTGCGACGGACCGCGTATTTTTAACCTTGTTCAAGTGACGCGGACGACACCTGAACTGGCACACCTCTCTCCTAACTACCACACCACACAACGGGAAGACGTTGAGCCTCTACAGATTTAACGTGCATCGCACCCCTACACGGCGGGTCTTCAGTTGTACTAGGCTCAAACTCATGACACTCTAGCCATGATCCGATACCTTGACCACTTAGCTACCGCGGCCACACATAAGAGAGGAATGTGCCGTCTCAGGAATCATCGTTGTCCCTTAAGGCGTGGTTCAAAATTTGTGGTATGACCAGAAGCTCTCTATAGCATTCGAATAGTGGGACTTTAATATTCACTCAAATGATGAATAACGAAGTTGTACTGAGTTTTCCTTCTATAGCTTTGTTAATTGAAGTAATCCGATATTTTGTAGGTACGAAATTTATATGCCACCCCCTACAAACAATTATATATTTTGGCATTATAGAGGCTTCATCCCATTTTATAATGTCAAAGTTCTTTAATTCTTGTTTTTGTTTTGAATCCAGTTTAGAGTGTTATTCTCAATAGTGAAATTTTTTTTTAACATTTATAAACCCCGTGCACCACGCAATGTATAACACGGGAGCATACAACACAGACAGAAGAAAGGACTACAACACAAACATTCATGCCTTCTCCGGATTCGAGCCCAGTCCCTGCGCACCGCAGTCAGCTTCACTGACCACTATACCGGATGGGCGGCAATAGTTAAATTTAGCGGTAAATTAAATGTCTTTTTCGGCTTTCGTCTATATGGCAGAATGATTATAGCAATTCCTATATAGGCAATAATTGCGATAATTTCAATTCATCGTCACGTACATGCAAAGTTAACGTACGGTTTTGTACATGCAAAGTCTCACCATCAACTTAAAATTAAATTTGTCTAAACTGTGACTTAGCACCACTCTGCTGTAAAGATGCAGTTGTTTTTATTAACTAAACCTTATGAATAAATAAATGTATTACAGCATCAAAGAAAACTTTTTTAAAAATGGGGAAAGAGGGAATCTGGAAAACTTCTCTCAATATTTCGTTCTTTTTGTCAATACCAGTATTTCTCCTAATATTTAATGCTTGTATATATCAGTAAAAGTAAAAAAAAGATGAACACTGTGATTAAATTGCTTACGAAGATCAGAGACGCCCATGTTCCGTTTCCAAATTTAATCTTTTAAAATTATAACTAACATGCTCGATATAATCTCGGGCATGGCACTAGTGCTGCTAAATGTCATGTCCGAGTTTTATACGGAGCGGAGTAACATAGTTGCAAATTCGCTACTTATAATTTATTATTTTCAATATAAATGTTTTATATTTCATATGTGATATATAACATCTTTGTTTTATGGATGTAGAATGTGAACATTTCATAAATGCTTGAAATAATTTGATTATAATGCATTCTATTGAAGATGTCTTTCAGAATTTGATGATTCCCTGGTTGAAAGAATAAAATATTACTTTAAAAAAAGAAATTAGAAACTCCTTATTTCTAGTCCTCTTTTATAAGTAAAACATTGAAGTTTCTAATTCATTCTGTCAGTGGTAATACATCCGAGTTTGGATGAGAAGTTATTAGGACTAAAGTCGTAATAAATGGGGATTACTATTTCATATCATTCTTTTAAAAATGCTTCCAAGAAGACTTTTTCTATGACGAAGAATTTAATGTTAAGGTCAACAAATAGCCTCGACTGAATTTTTTATAAAAAAAACATAGTTAAAATATAGTTTATATTCCTCAGTAACGAAAAGCTTTATAAATTTCGTCATTAAGAGCCGTGCAGCTTAAACCCGAGAGAAATATTATTGAAAAGATAACGGCTTCCACTTTTACGTATATTGTTAAGCGTCAAGTTCCACAAAATATACTGGTATAATGATACAACTAAAAAATTTCCTAAATAGTTTTCCATTTTTATTTCTCTTTATATTATTTATACAATCATTTTAAGAAAGAAACTCTTGCCGTTTTAATTACTTAATTGTTTAGCAGAAGCTATGGCTTTGCTTAAGTTAGATAAACAAGTCTTACAGTTGGCAGTACAAATGCTTTTCTTATAAAAGTCACAAATACTTGTTTTTAATAAATTAAGGGAATTTTATATTTCGTTATTTTCCATGCATACAATCTCTGAAATAGAAAATATTATTTTTCCTTTATAGGGGGGATATAAAGTAATATCTTAAATATTCTAAGGTTTCAAGAAAATTTGTTAACAAAGGCATACGAATATATGGAACGGTTACTTACCAAGAATGTTGGATACTGGAAAGGGCTGCAATTTGTCTCCCGAGCATATCCCATACATGCTCGATAGGATTTAAATCAGGGGAGTTCGCAGGCCACGAAATGCGCTGCATGTTTTCCGTTTCAAGGAAGTCATCAATCAGCACCGCTTGGTGACATGGCGCATTAACATCTATGAATATGAAGTCAGGACCGACAGCACATCGAAATAAGCGAACATAAGGCTCAAGAACTTCGCCTCTGTATCTTTGAGCAGTCACAGAAATGGAGGTCTGTGTGGCCGGCCGTCCATCAGGATGCCTGACCATACCATAACTCCCCTTGAAGGAAAATGATGTCTTTCCGTTATGTTTCTTGGTTCACAACGTGTTCCACGTCCTCTCCATATCGTTACCCGCCGAGAATCACTACTGAGACTAAAGCGGGACTCGTCACTGAACATCACATTGGCCCACTCTCCCACACTCCAATATTGATATTTCAAACTCCAGTTCAAACGAGCGCGTTTATGCGCAGACGTGAGGGGAATGCAAACTGCTGGTCTTCTGGCATACATGCCAGAATGATTGAGACTTCTGTAAACACTTTTTTTTTTATTGAAATTCATATTTCTGTGGCGACTGTGAGTGCCGAACCCAGTGCTCTGGCAGTACTCCTCCTGTGACGTCGCGCACTTATTACCAGATATCGTTCTTGGCGAGGGGTTGTGACTCTTGGTCGACCTGATACTGGTTGTCGGGTAACATCTCCCGTTATTCGAAACCTCTGCCACAGTCTTGAGATCACAAAGTGGTCCACACTGAGAATTCGAGTCTTTTCGTTTTGTGATCGTGACGATTCCAGCATTCCAACGATTCTTCCTTTCGTAAACATGTCAAATTTGTGTCTTTGTGCCATCATTCACCTTGTTTGATGGTTAACAACGTACCTTCGCACAGCTGTCGCCCGAAACTTGTCTGAGCAGCCTATGCTGCTTGAATCGGTTTCTTCACGTTCCGTCGTGCGCCGGTTTTTTGCGCAGGACGTAGTCGACTGAAAAGTTTTTCATAAACCCAATGTTTCTTCTTCTACCAATTAATATCCGCAAGAAATTTGGAATAATTTTACGAATATTTGTTCCATATTTTTCTCATTTTACGATTTTTGCTTAACTTTTGGACACCAGTGTATAAGGTCGCACCATATTGGATGGTAAAATTTGGTTGTTAGCTGTCCTTTGACCAAACACCATATACAAGGTAACAATGAAATCGACATATTCCACCTTAGAAATTACATAGGAGTCGCATGGTGCCAGATCTGAGGAATTAAATGGATGGTCTAACACGGCGATATTGTACTTGCTGAGAAATCCCTTTACACACAATTCGTCATGAGCTGACTCATTTTCTTGATGGAGAACCCAATGACTTTCCTTTCCACCTTAGATTCTTTTCTTCCTTGTTTTTATACGGTGTTTAGCAAGAAATGGAGTTATATGATATGCCCTATCAAACTATGAGAGAAGAATTATGGAAAAATATTCTGTATAATGAAAACTGATAGCAAAAGTTGAAAGAATTCTCTGAATTTTTTGTTAATAACGTTACCAGTACTTGTTGCGAAGATTAACGCTCGCATATATATTAAAATTGCGCAGTACAACCGATGTGATTAAATTACCCGTGATGATAAGCCTCTAAGCCTATCACCGGGTAATTTAATCATTTAAAAAAGAAAATGTTAGTTTAATTTAATATGTACAAGAATGAATTCTAATCATAGAATTAAAATGAGTAAAATCTTCCATAATGCTACAATTTTCTGCATACTTTTTTTAAAAATATAGCATCACACCCAATTCTATTCCATTCCATATTTTCTCTCAATTCATTGTCTTTTACATTTTGTTTTTCTAATTTTTTCTCAATTCATTAATTTTCTCTACAAACTCTGAGGTATTAGGGAAATACAAGTTTTTTAAGAAATGATACGTTTAAAAAGCCAAATTATTAGGGTTTTCAACGTACTTGTTTCATGTGTAATGAACAAAATATATGTAAATAGCAGCGAATACAAATTATAATAAGGATGCACTGATTTCTTTTTTAAAAACCCTTGTGTGTGTGTGGGGGGGGGGATAACCGTATACATCTAATTCAGATGGTCACTGAAATCATTGAAGAAGTGAGAAAGCAATTTTGCTTGATCTCGACTTACGTATAGATTTCTTTCTGCAACATAGTATCCAGGGATGAAACACTTCACATCAATGGAAACGTGAATCTTCTACAAAAAGGTAAAAGTTTTTGTGCAATGTCAGATGCAATGTATATAATTTTTCTGAAGTATTTTCTAATGGGTGATTATTTATATTAATATGCTAAAATTTAGTTTTTGCTTCGTTTAAAAAGAGAATCGGGTGATTTCCTTCCAAAGCAGGGAGGCCCACAATAGCTACTTAAAACCGCAAGGGGTTAATTCACCGCTACAAACTATCTGACGAACAGTGCATCTTTAGTAACTGAAATGAGTTTGCGATGTTGAAAAGAGTGTGGAATTAATTACTGAATTATCATGGTATTTTTCACATTTATACAGAAGCTCACATTGAAATTTCTAAAACCTGTTTAATTAAAGTTTTTCAATGATAATTAATTTTTTATTTTTGAAAATAACAATGTATTTTTGTTTACTTTCTTTAATACACTTTGAAAATTTGAGATATTCTTTAATGTAATTTTGCATTTATACTTTTAAAACAAACATGTAATTTATAAATAAGCCTATTCTTATTTAAAAAATGTAATTGTTCTTGTTGTGTTAATTAAAAATTAATTTAGAAATGGATTTTGTTACTTAGACTTATAAAACTTAAAAATTAGTGTTTGTCCTGTTATAAGAGAAATAACGGCGGAATATCAAAAAGTAAAGGGACTTTTGCAATTTCTCTTTCCAACGTTTGACAATAAATATACAGGCTGTAATTAGGGGTAGTCTGCAAAACTTCTATGCATCGTGTTCCTCTTCTTTCCTGGTAGTCATTGGAGTGTAGCAAATCATTCAATAGGGTAGCTCTATTGTCGATCTGCATCAAAGAGGAAAGGTGGGCAATGTTTTGCTTTTTGTTTCTAAAGGTGTGTGCTACATACGAAGAAGATTAGCCGTCTTTCTACCCCTATAATCTCAAAGACTTGAATATTGTCTTTAGTGGTTTATCTGAATCGATTGCCTAATCGTTCACTGTCACATGGAGAACTTCTTTGTTGTCTCTATCTATTCGTAGATCTTGGTTCACGATATACAATTGTCATCATACTGTGGTTGCCTGCTACAAATAATTTCCTAAGTTTTCACACCTTTCACAAAGAAAGAGCTCCTTCCGTTTTCGTGCACATCAACAATAGAGCTTCCACATGTTGAACGGTCTGCTACACCCAACAACTGCCAGGAAAGCCGAGTGTTAGGATATGTAGAAGTGTGTCCTACTACCACTCATTCAGTGCTATTGCCAAACCTTGGAAAGAGAGACTGCAAAAGTCCCTTCACTTTTTCACTTACCCACGTATAACAAAAATAACGTTATCATGTAAACAAAAAGTATAAGTGGACATAAATCGCTGAATATTTTAGTGTTTGTAACGTAACCAGTATTTTTTGTGAACTTATACTTTTACCTATATATTTATCCGGCAAAGCATGCATTACAGGAAAAAATTGCTTGCTTTATGAGTAGAGATGCTCATAGAGATGCAATTCTTTCCTTTTAAAATGGAAAATGATTTTTTAATAATACATCTACAAAATGAGAATATTAAGCACATAGATATGTAATGAATGTATATACAAGAGAAAGAAAATAAAGTTAAAGGAACACTGCAATTTCTCTTTAGAGGATTTGACATCAGTGCTAGTATCCAGCGCTGATTGAGTGGAAGTCAGCAATACTAGTACTTCTGCACAATGTGTCACACGTCTTTCCTCGTTGTCGTGGAGTGTAGCAGACCATTTAATATGATAGCGCTATTGTCGATCAGCACGAAGAAGTACTGTGTTTCCTTTTTCTTTGCAAAAGATATGAAACCAGTGCGGATATTCTTTTTATCGCATACAAGCGTTATGAGGTGGCAACTACTTATCACGAAGCAAGATCTACGATTAGATAGAGTGCTGCAAAAAGGAAAGAACTTCTTTATGTGACGACGAAACGATAGTCAGTCCATCGACGTCAACTACTGAGGGTATTTGTCGTTGAGGGTATAGTGATAGAAGGGATGGTTAGTAACCAGCGCAGGTATCCCATCTTCATCACACAAAAGGCTTGAATAACTGCCTTCGTTTCCTCCTTGGTAGAGTGACAAAGAAGCTGCTTTGTTGAACAATCTCACACACTCCACCCACAACAAGGAAAGATGAGTGACACGGTGTATAGGTGTTCCCGACTACCCCTCCTGGATAATATAGCTCTGTTGTCAAACATAACAAAGATAAAGTGCGCAAGTCCTTTTATTTTTTAACTTTCCCTCATATATATCACAGAGAATACTGTTATTTATAAATAAGCATTCTCTTGTTTATAAATTGAAATTGTTCTTGTTTATGAAATACAAATGGATTACAAACTATATTTAGCAAAATAACACTTATAAGACTGAAAAGGTAAGGTTTGCATTGTTATAAGAGAAATTATATCAAAAATTACACTATCATTTAAACAAAAGTGTCAAGCAATATTTTACTGTTTTTAATGTATTTCTTGTGAACATTTACGTATGCTTTTATATTTATACTATTAGGTACGACTGATTGGAATAAATTGCTTGCATTATGAGTTGAGATGCTTTTTCAACACGAAATTTATTACTTTTAAACCTTTTTTTGTGTGCATGATTTTTCTTTTTTTTTGTGAAATAAATCTGGGTATATAAATCAATCCGTAGATTAAAGAAAAAATGTTTCATTAATCGCAGCATAAATATATAATATAAAATAATTAATAAACGGAATGATGGAAATATCCATCATCATGCAAATTTACGTGTTAAATTCGGAGCAAAATGGATAAAAAACTGATGTATCTTTGAGTAGTTTTTATTCCAGATGATAGTTAAAAACGATGAAAACGTTCCTTGCAAAGATATCTAATGTAAATTCGTCGTGTTACGTTTGAGTTCCGTTGAATATTGAGTGATCGCAGTTGACAAGTGGTCAAGGTATCGGATTCGTGGATGGCGTGTCATGAGATTGAACCTAGTACCACTGAAGACCCGATGTGAACGATGAATGTGTCGAGGCTGGAATGTTTCTCTTTGGTATGATGTAGAACATAAGAAAAGAGTGAGTGAGTGAAAATTTACGTCTCATTGTTCAGCTACACGAGGGCTTTTGGCGACGGACCGCGTATTTTTTAACCTTGTTCAAGTGACGCGGACGACACCTGAACTGGCACACCTCTCTCCTAACTACCACACCACACCAACGGGAAGACGTTTGAGCTCTCTACAGATTTAACGTGCATCGCACCCCTACACGGCGGGTCTTCAGTTGTACTAGGCTCAAACTCATGACACTCTAGCCATGATCCGATACCTTGACCACTTAGCTACCGCGGCCACACATAAGAGAGGAATGTGCCGTCTCAGGAATCATCGTTGTCCCTTAAGGCGTGGTTCAAAATTTGTGGTATGACCCAGAAGCTCTCTATAGCATTCGAATAGTGGGACTTTAATATTCACTCAAATGATGAATAACGAAGTTGTACTGAGTTTTCCTTCTATAGCTTTGTTAATTGAAGTAATCCGATATTTTGTAGGTACGAAATTTATATGCCACCCCTACAAACAATTATATATTTTGGCATTATAGAGGCTTCATCCCATTTTATAATGTCAAAGTTCTTTAATTCTTGTTTTTGTTTTGAATCCAGTTTAGAGTGTTATTCTCAATAGTGAAATTTTTTTTTTAACATTTATAAACCCCGTGCACCACGCAATGTATAACACGGGAGCATACAACACAGACAGAAGAAAGGACTACAACACAAACATTCATGCCTTCTCCGGGATTCGAGCCCAGTCCCTGCGGCACCGCAGTCAGCTTCACTGACCACTATACCGGATGGGCGGCAATAGTTAAATTTAGCGGTAAATTAAATGTCTTTTTCGGCTTTCGTCTATATGGCAGAATGATTATAGCAATTCCTATATAGGCAACAATTGCGATAATTTTCAATTCATCGTCACGTACATGCAAAGTTAACGTACGGTTTTGTACATGCAAAGTCTCACCATCAACTTAAAATTAAATTTGTCTAAACTGTGACTTAGCACCACTCTGCTGTAAAGATGCAGTTGTTTTTATTAACTAAACCTTATGAATAAATAAATGTATTACAGCATCAAAGAAAACTTTTTTAAAAATGGGGAAAGAGGGAATCTGGAAAACTTCTCTCAATATTTCGTTCTTTTTGTCAATACCAGTATTTCTCCTAATATTTAATGCTTGTATATATCAGTAAAAGTAAAAAAAAAGATGAACACTGTGATTAAATTGCTTACGAAGATCAGAGACGCCCATGTTCCTTTTCCAAATTTAATCTTTTAAAATTATAACTAACATGCTCGATATAATCTCGGGCATGGCACTAGTGCTGCTAAATGTCATGTCCGAGTTTTATACGGAGCGGAGTAACATAGTTGCAAATTCGCTACTTAAAACTTATAATTTATTATTTTCAATATAAATGTTTTATATTTCATATGTGATATATAACATCTTTGTTTTATGGATGTAGAATGTGGTTTGTAAACATTTCATAAATACTTGAAATAATTTGATTATAATGCATTCTATTGAAGATGTCTTTCAGAATTTGATGATTCCTCGTTGAAAGAATAAAATATTACTTTAAAAAAAGAAATTAGAAACTCCTTATTTCAGTCCTCTTTTATAAGTAAAACATTGAAGTTTCTAATTCATACTGTCATTGGTAATACATCCGAGTTTGGATGAGAAGTTATTAGGACTAAAGTCGAAATAAATAAGGATTACTATTTCATATCATTCTTTTAAAAATGCTTTATAGAAGAATTTTTCTATGACGCAGAATTTAATGTTAAGGTCAACAAATAGCCCCGATTGAATCTTTTATAAAAAAACATAGTTAAAATATAGTTTATATTCCTCATTAACGAAAAGCTTTATAAATTTCGTCATTAAGAGCCGTACAGCTTAAACCCGAGAGAAATATGATTTAAAAGATAACGGCTTCCACTTTTACGTATATTGTTAAGCGTCAAGTTCCACAAAATATACTGGTATAATGATACAAATAAAATATTTAGTAAATAGTTTTCCATTTTTATTTCTCTTTATATTATTTATACAGTCATTTTAAGAAAGAAACTCTTGCCGTTTTAATTACTTAATTGTTTAGCAGAAGCTATGGCTTTGCTTAAGTTAGATAAACAAGTCTTACAGTTGGCAGTACAAATGCTTTTCTTATAAAAGTCACAAATACTTGTTTTTAATAAATTAAGGGAAATTTATATTTCGTTATTTTCCATGCATATAATCTCTGAAATAGAAAATATTATTTTCCTTTATAGGGGGGATATAAATTAATATCTTAAATATTCTAAGGTTTCAAGAAAATTTGTTAACAAAAGCATACGAATGTATGGAACGGTTACTTACCAAGAATGTTGGATACTGGAAAGGGTTGCAATTTGTCTCCTGAGCATATCCCATACATGCTCGATAGGATTTAAATCAGGGGAGTTCGCAGGCCACGAAATGCGCTGGATGTTTTCCGTTTCAAGGAAGTCATAATCAGCACCGCTTGGTGACATGGCGCATTAACATCCATGAATATGAAGTCAGAACCGACAGCACATCGAAATAAGCGAACATAAGGCTCAAGAACTTCGTCTCTGTATCTTTGAGCAGTCACAGCAAGTGTCAAAGAAATGGAGGTCTGTGCGGCCGTATATCATGATGCCTGACCATACCATTACTCCCCTTGATGGAAATGATGTCTTTCCGTTATGTTTCTTGGTTCACAACGTGTTCCACGTTCTCTCCATATCGTTACCCCCGAGAATCACTACTCAGACTAAAGCGGGACTGTTCACTGAACATCACATGGCGCACTCTCCCACACTCCAATGTTGATGTTTCAAACTCCAGTTCAAACGAGCGCGTTTATGCGCAGACGTGAAGGAATGCAAACTGCTGGTCTTCTGGCATACAGGCCAGAATGATTGAGACTCCTGTAAACACTTTTTTTTAATCGAAATTCGTATTTCTGTGGCGACTGTGAGTGCCGAACCCAGTGCTCTGGCAGTACTACTCCTCTGACGTCGCGCACTTATTACCAGATATCGTTGTGGCGAGGGTTTATGACTCTTGGTCGAACTGATACTGGTTGTCGGGTAACATCTACCGTTCTTTGAAACCTCTGCCACAGTCTTGAGATCTTAGACTGGTCCACACTGAGAATTCGAGACTTTTCGTTTTGTGATCGTGAGGATTCCAGCATTCCAACGATTCTTCCTTTCGTAAACATGTCAAATTAGTTTTTTTGTGCCATCATTCACCTTGTTTGATGGTTAACAACGTACCTTCGCACAGCTGTTGCCCGAAACTTGTCTGATTAGCCTATGCTGCTTGAATCGGTTTCTTCGCGTTCCGTCATGCGCCGGTGTTTTGCGCAGGACGTAGTCGACTTAAAAGTTTTGCATAAACCCAATGTTTCTTCATCACCCAATTAATATCCGCAAGAAATTTGGAATATTTTAAGAATATTTGTTCCATGTTTTTCTCATTTTACGATTTATAATTAACTTTTGGGCACCAGTGTATAAGGTCGTACCAAATTGGATGGTAAAATTTGGTTGTTAGCTGTCCTTTGACCAAACACCATATACAAGGTAACAAAGAAATCGCCATATATCACCTTAGAAATTACATAGGAGTAGCATGGTGCCATATCTGAGGAATTAAATGGTTGGTCTAACACTGCGATTTTGTACTTGCTAAGAAATCTCTTGACACAAAATTCGTCATGAGCTGACTCATTTTCTTGGTGGAGAACCAAATGACTTTCCTTTCCACCTTAGATTCTTTTCTTCCTTGTTTTTATACGGTGTTTAGCAAGAAAGTGAGTTATATGATATGCCCTATCAAACTATGAGAGAGAATTATGGAAAAATATTCTGTATAATGAAAACTGATAGCAAAAGTAGAAAGAATTCTCTGAATTTTTTGTTATTAACGTTACCAGTACTTGTTGCGAAGATTAACGCTCGCATATATATTTAAATTGCGCAGTACAACCGATGTGATTAAATTACCCGTGATGATAAGCCTCTAAGCCTATCACCGGGTAATTTAATCATTTAAAAAAGAAAATGTTAGTTTAATTTAATATGTACAAGAATGAATTCTAATAATAGAATTAAAATGAGTAAAATCTTCCATAATGCTACAATTTTCTGCATACTTTTTTTAAAATATAGCATCACACCCAATTCTATTCCATTCCATATTTTCTCTCAATTCATTGTCTTTTACTTTTTGTTTTTCTAATTTTTTCTCAATTCATTAATTTTCTCTTCAAACTCTGAGGTATTAGGGAAATACAAGTTTTTTAAGAAATGATACGTTTAAAAAGCCAAATTATTAGGGTTTTCAACGTACTTGTTTCATGTGTAATGAACAAAATATATGTAAATGGCAGCGAATACAAATTATAATAAGGATGCACTGATTTCTCTTTTAAAAACCCTAGAAAATAGAATTAGTGAAGTATGTGAATCTGGTATCATGTATGCATAGAGTATACAAAGAAAAAATGCATGGAAAAATTATCTTTGATTCCTTACAAGTAACGATGAACTTCATCTTTTAAATATCTGTTTGAATATCACAAGTTAACTTATATTAGCTTTCATGATGATCCATTTCAATCTTGTTTTGTATTTTAAATGCATGCATCTGCAAAAAAAAAAAACTATTTTGTTTTGGTTTTAGAAAAGCATTTTTCTTTGAATTTGTCAACTATTACGAGGATATATCTAGTATATACCAGTGCGTTGAATTACAATTTACAGCATTTAAAATTGCCATTAATAGCCAATGGGCATGTGCCGGGTTTTTATAATTAAAATTACCCTATTCAAAGGCCTGTAGTACCCGTTCTACTGATTGGATTTTGATGGAATATATGCTGTATGGACCACGACCAAAAAGTTACTGCAATAAAAAAATTTCTGATATTTTTACCACTGAGAGGAATTGTGGTGTCCAAAGAAGGAAAAATAATATGTTAGAATCGTAAAATTTATTCAATTGCAGAATATGCTCGAAGCCACTCAGGAGGGAGTTCAGCCACATGATGTGTAATGCTAGCTTTCAAATCAGGTCAAGTCCTAATTTTTCCTCAGAAACACGGACTCTTTGAAATATCCACAAACCAGAAATCACAGGAATTCGGGTGAAGGAGAAGGTCATGCATACGGAAAATGTCTAGATATTACAAGATTTATCGCACCAAAGGGAACGCTAAGTATTGCTTTTACTTTGCGCCCAATGTGTGAAGTTGCTGTATCTTGCATAAATATAGTGGTTTTCAAAATTCTCGTTCCTGTAAAGCAGGAATGACCTGCTGTTGAAGGAGTTCACTCTACCATGCACTCGGGACAGAGAATTTTTTAGGATCTTGGGGGTAAGAGTTTCAAAGATAAACTCAGCAGTAAATCCTTACTAAGCATTCACGTAATCAGCATGCAATAGTTTTTGATGCAAGACATTAGGAGAAATACCCCATATGCGCTAAGTTTGACTATTCACAGCTCCATCTAAATAAAAGTGTGCTTTTTTAGCTGTAAAATTTCCAAGGTTTTGCGTCATTAACTTCATCAACGTGATCAAATTCATTCTTTTTGTACTGTTTAACACAGAATCTCCGCGTTACACTGATCGAACATTTGCTGAAGAATAGATGGATCATTAGGCTTTTCTACCACAGCAATAACGATTTCTTCAACAGTTTCAGTCCCAAAAGCTTTCCGTCCTCTTCCGAGCAGGAAAGAGGATTCAAATTTCCTGATCATCTTCCTGAAACAAATTGTTGATATGGGGCTTTTCGTAGATCCTTTAAAACGACCTATATCACGAAGAGCATATAGTTGCTGCCTTTCTCATAAAACAGTTTTACCAATAAAGCTCGTTCTGTTTTTGTAAGGTCATGATTAACGATGATGAAAGCACGTTGAATATTTCTCTGGCTATGAATTGCAAGTTTATATACAGATTTCACGGATTTGCATAAGGACTATTCGGTAAAAGCCCCCTGTTTGACAAAACCAGTACTATTTATTTTTATTTCAGAAATCTTCTCCCATGGTTCATATAGCACATATTTCAAGTTTAATCAAAATTGGATAAGTAGAACAGATTCTACAGGCTTCTGAAAAGAGTAATATAAATTATAATCACTCCATATTTACAAGTATTTGCTTACATTAAACACATTTTAGTATCCATGCATGACACATAATATTTCTTTTAAAACTGTGCTTAAAATATTATAAGCAAATGGAAATACTGTGATATGGGAGAAAAATTTAAGTAACATCAGTTCTACACGAGTAAGGAACGAAATTGGGAAAAACATATTTTTTTACGGATAACCTTCAATAATATATATTTGCTACATCTTTTTGTAAAAGAATAATATTACTTCTACTTTTATTTTCCTTTTTCTTCGCGCCCATTTTTTGAAGTACGTCAAATATTAACCTGGTATTATATATTGCTAGCAAGCAATAAAAACACCTTTAATTAAAATATTTCTTTGAATTCTGTATCTCAGTGTTTCTCAAACTGTCAGGCGTGTCCTCCTAGAAGGGCTTGATAAATCTGCTAGGGAGACGCGAGTATTTTGAAATGTCGGAAACAAAGGTTATTTAAAAAAATATTAGTTTCCTGAAAGTAAACACATTCTGACGTAATAAAAATAAATAATATTTATTCTGATATAATGCACTTAAAAATATATCAGTACTGCTTAATGTATTTTTCATAATTTATTTAGAAATACTAAGTTAAGAACAAATTTATTAATTAATGAGACAGTCACATTTAAAATTGAGTACAAAAATTAACACATATCTTTATAATTTGTACGGTTTATAAGTGATCCCTTCACTGCCGATTAAAAGTTCGCTATTCACTCTCTAATGCCTCCGTTTTATATGTAGGTGCGCTTATGTGATGTATTTGGGGAGTGGGAAGAAAATGAATAAATAAGGAAATATTCTTTTATAAGTCAAACCTCCACAAATACTGCCAAGGTCCGTTTTTTGCATTCTAAAGACTTCGGAAAAATTTTACGGAACGCAGTGCGCAGAAAAGATCCTACTTCAGAAAACGTATACTTCCGGGGTACGTAGAGAGCCGGTTGAAGGTGACATATATATACGACGGTGGCACTTATGAGGTTTAAGTCGTTTTGTTGCTTTAGAGTCAAAGTATTACATTATTGAATTCCATGCATTGTTATTTATTTGGAGGGGGTGGGGGGAATGAATGTTATGCTTGAATATCGGGGGGCAAACAATTAAATTTGTAAAGCACTTCTGTATTTGATACAAAACCAACATGGGTACCAAAATCAATTTACAATCAGTTGTGTAGTTTAGAATTTTGAATTAAAGTTGGATTCTTAGGCCCATTGAAAAACTTATATTAAATATACATGCAGGCTTTAAGAATTAAAATTAAACTTTCACAAAATGCCTTTAAAAGTACCACAGGTCAGAATGATTTCAAATTTAAACTGAATATAGTTGAAAAAGCGGGAAACGGAAAGTCACAAAAAAAAGTTCCAAAATGTATGATCTAATACCTCCTTAAGCGAGACAATGTAAGTGCATTTGTCCAGAAATGATACTTTGAAGAGAATTACAACCTCTTTGACAGTTGCACATTAAACCAGCTGCACTATTCAATGTGCATGATTGCGTCTGCTTTTGTCGGAAAAATAACTTCCAAGTCATTCAAAATCGGTTGCTCTTTTTAGTGAAAAGCCCGAAATTTTTCAAATGCAGGCACTACTGAGAGGTCTTACCCCATTAGATGGTAAAATGAAGTTTTTAGCTCTCCTGGACCACATACAAAGTATTAATGATAACTCAAATGAACTTTTTTAAGGCCATTTGTTTCTTCTTCAAACATATTCATTATGAACTTATAGTCAAACTCAACAGTAGCTCTCTTTTACAGCATTTTATGAATGATGAACTAATTATGATTATTTTGTATATATGTAATAATTTGAGAGGACATCGATTATCACCTTTAAAATTATACATTAACACTAATTTTAATTATTTTTTTATTAATATTACATGGAGTATCATCTGAAACAATTATAATGTTTAATATCACGGGATTGTCTTCGTGTTATGCGGGAAGTACAAATCTGTATTAATGGTGGTTGATCTATCTCTTATAAGTTAACCAAATTATAATTCGCAGTCAGAACTGAGCGGATTACTTAAAACTCCAACAAATAAACTCTACATGGCAGTTAAAACTGCAAACAGCACAGTTTCTGCTATGATGGTGAACACAGCATCGCTTAAGAAGTTAAAATTCAAATGGTAAAGTTTGCATCTATTTCAGAGCTATTTCAGATATCAATAAAGAAGTGAGTAAGGAGATTTATTTGATCGCGCTCGCGTGCTTCCGCTTTCGTATAGATTTCTTTAAATAACACAGTGACGAAGAACTGAATCTTCTATAAAAAGGTGAATGTTTTTGTGCAATGTCAGTTACCAATATATATAAATTTTCTGAAGAAAATTCTAATGGGGATTATTTATATCGATATGCTAATAATTTAGTTGTTGCTACATTTAAAAGCAGATTCTGGTGATTAACTTCAAAAGCAGAAATTTACACAATGGCCTTATAAAAAGGCAAGTACTTATGTCACCGCAACACTCTAATTGACCAACACTACACTTTTGTTAACTGAGATGTGTTTAAGATGTTGAAAAGAGTGTGGGATGAATTACTGGATCCCCATAATGTAGTGTTCACAGTAATACAGAAGCTCTGGTTTTGTCCTCGTTATTTGTCTAGGGTCCAAAATTACGAGGTCTGTCGCAAAAGACCCTGATGTATGTGAAGAGTGCAACGTTAATATTCACTCGCTCACTCACTGTTAAGAAATGAGTTTGCGATGTTAAAAAGAGATTGGGATGAATCTAAATTTTCCATGATATATTGTTCCCATTTATAGAAAAAATCACATAGACCTTTAAAAATCTGTTTAATTAAAATTTTCAATGTATTTTTTTTATTTTTGACAAGCAACAATGTTTGCTTTTACATGCCCTAAAACTTTAGATATTCATTAATGTAATCTGGCATTTATACATGCAAGATTTATACATGCAATCTTGAATATGTTACCTTAGAAACATGTGGCTTATAAATAGGTTTATACTTGCTTATAAATTAAAATCTTTCATCATTATTATTTAAAAATGAATTTCAAAATAGATATTGTGACATATACTTATAAAACTTAAAAAAGTAGTGTTTACATTGTTATAAGAGAAATAACAAGGGAATGACAAAAAGTAAAGATACTTTTGCTATTTCTCATTCCAAAGTTTGACAACAAAGCTGCTATCCAGCCTGAAATGAGGGGTACTCCTCAAAACCACTTTTGCAGTATGTTGCGCGTTTACTCTGTTAGTCGTTACATATAAGTAGTCGTATATACATATGACAGAATCGTAATATTAAGTGACACATAATTTTATTATTTATCATTAAAGTATCGTATAACGTATATAAATTTACAGTTCAACTGGATGCTTTAAAAAGGGGGAAAAAATGTTCTAATGTTTTGACCCAAATCGCTAAAAATAAAGTGAATGGGACTGTGTCTGTAATTATTTAAATAATTAGTTCCAGTCAATTAAGTTTGATTAATTATAATGAAATTATTGTTTTGGTCATCCAAACAATTGGCGTATAAAATTTCAGCTAAAAAAACTCTTTAAAATATGAGGGGAAATAACATTCCAAAGATTTGACTCCACTCACCAAAATGGTCACTAAGTCTCCAAAACTCATGCCAACGTTGTTAAATCTGTAATGTTTCGAATAATTAGTTTTATAAATTATTTTTTAAAAATTATAATTAAATTTTCGTATTGTTACCCAGAATCATTGCGTATATAAAATTATAGCTCAACTGATCGTTTTAAAATTTATTTTATTAAAGATCTAAAAATTGAAAAGATATATATAGGGTGATTGTAAGCTAATAATAGAAATTAAAAAACGTTTTATTTTGATTTCACACATACTCATCACCTTAAATACGTGTTTCTTCATTCCTAAAACACTCTCTGCAAATTCCTTGAAACAGTGTTGGGGGTCTTCTTGTGTCAGATCATGCAGGATGCTTGCCGCTTTCTCTTCCACGGCTTGAAAGAACACAAAAATCCTTTCGTTTAATTCAGATTTCATTTTCGGAATTACATGGGTGTTGCATGGTGCTAGATATGAGGAATAAAAAAGATGGTCTAACACTGGGACTTTATACTTGCTAAGCAATCTCTTTCCAATGTACTCTTTTCAAGTGTATGCGGAAAATACATGTATTCTTTTGTAAATAGCCATGAATACAAATTATAATAAGGCTGCACTGATTTCTCTTTTAAAACACCTTCAAAATTTAATTAATCATGCATATGCATCCGGTATTATGTATGCATAGGGTGGACAAAAAGGAAATTGTCTTTAAATCTATACTAGTGATGATGAACTTCAGCTTTTTTATTAGCATTCATTATTTTCCATTTGAATCTCATATTGTGTTTTAAATGCATAATATTTGCAACAAAAAAAACTAATATTTTTTGTTTTGTTTTTAAAAAATCATTCTGTTTGTATCTCTCAACTGTTACGATATGATATTCAGTATATACGAATGTGCTGAATTACTGCTTAAAGAATTTATTAATTGCCATTAATAGCCTACGAGTATGTATTTATAGAGGCATTCGCATGCATTAAACATATTTTAGTTTCTATGTATGGCACATAATAATTCTTTTAAAACTATGCTTAAGATATAATGTATCTCATTTTTTACAAAAAAAATTCTGTTTCAGGAAAAGGAAATCTTGGGATACGGGTAAAAACTTAAATAACATCTAATTCTAGCGAATCAGGAACGCGATGGGATCAATTCTTTTTTTTCCGTAGGAATAACCTTCAATAATATATATTTGATTCATCTTTTTGTAAAGAAGAACATTACCTCTACTTTTGTTTTCCTTCTTTTTCGCGCCCATTTTGTGAAGTACTTCAAATATTAACCTGGTATTATATATTGCTAGCAAGCAATGAAAACTCATTTAGTTAAAATATATCTCTGAGTCCTGTATCCAAAACAAAGGCATTATGAGTCCCAAAGCTTGTGGTTCTTCAAGGGTAGATTAAAACCTTGCTTTATATCATTCAGCACTGAGCTAAGAAAATTATTCCACTGTTTCTTTCAAACATGAATGAGTTAAATATTTTTTGGAAATTAAGCCCTTTGAAATTTAGAATTAATTGTGCAGTTTTTTGAAATTTAAGTCAAATTTTGTGTGATTCTTATACACTATTGTTAATTTCTTGTATGAAATATATAAACGGTGATTATAATAAAAGTTACACTTTTACATAAGACTGTAAAGAAGTAAACTGGTCAACATTTTTTCAATTTTGAACTGAATATAGTTAAAGAAGCAGGAAAGGAAAGTCATAAGAAAAAGTTCCAAAGTGTATGAATTAGTAACTCTGTAAGTGACACAACGTAAGTACATTCGTCTAGAAATGACACTTTGAATCAAATTATTACGATTTGACATAAGTTGCACATTAAACCAACTGTACTGTTGAATGTGCATGATTGCTTCTCTCTCTCTCTCGTCTTATGTCGGAAAAAATAACTTCCATGTCATTCAAAAACAATTACTTTTTCAGTAAAAGAAAGAAAATCAAACGCATTCACCCATGCCAGGTCGTAACATATTGGATGATAAAGATTAGATTTTAGGTCTCTTGGACCAAAGACCACGTAAAAAGAAACAATTAAAACGACATTTAATTCCTTTATTCCACCGTTCCTTCCTTCAAATATATTAATTACAAATTTGAAGTCATACTAAACAGTGCTTCTTTTTTTTTTAGTATTTTAAGAACGAGGAAATAATTGTAAAATTTTGTGTATAAATAGTACTTTATGAAGACATCTTATCAGCTCCTTTAAAAATGTAAATGACTAATTTTAATTATCTATTGAATAATATTTCATGAAATACACGTATATAATAATTGTAATTTTAAATATTGTGGGAAAGTCTTAGTTATGCGGGAAGTACAAATCTGCATTAATTGGTTGTTGATATCTTATAAGTTAACCAAATTATAATTCGCATTCGGAACTGGGGAATTTACCACACTCCGACAAATAAACTCGACTTGACAGTTAGAAACTGTAAAATGTCTGCTACGATGGTAAGCATAGCCGCGTGCTGGAAGTTAACATTCAAACTTTAGAGGTGGCAGTTAATGCAAGTACTAAAGCATGTCAGTAAAGAAGTGAGTAAGAAATTTTATTTGATCACGACTCATGTGTTTCCACTTACGTATAGAGTTCTAGAAAGAGGGTAATGTCCCATTGATTAAAAACTTCTCATCAACGGAAAAGTGAATCTTCTATCATAGAGAGTTGAATGTTTTTGTGCAATGTCAGTTACCAATATATATAATTTTTCTCAAGAAAATTCTAATGGTGGATTATTAATATCGATATGCTAAAAATTTAATTGTTGCTACATTTAAAAGCAGAATCTGGTTATTTATTTCAAACGCAGGACTCAGACAATGGCCATATAAAAATGCAATTACTTATTTCACCGCTGCACACTCACTGTCAAAAACTACCCTTTTGATAACGGAAATAATTTAGCGATGTTGAAAAGAGTGTGGGATTAGAGTCGTTTCATCTTTATTTTTCCACGGAGTTTAGTAAGAACGTGAGTTACATGTTGAGCCCAAACAAGCTATAAAAAAGGAATTATACAAAAATTGACTGTATAATTTAGACAGATATTGCAAGATGAGATAATTTGTACAATATTTTGTTGTTAGTAACTTTACCAGTATTACATTGGGAGGTCTTACGCTCGCATATATATTTAAATGGCGCAGTACAAATGACGGGATTAAATTGCCTGTGATAATGAGCCTCTGTGCTTATCACCGGGTAATTTAATCGTTTAAATAAGAAAACGGAATTCAACTTTGTTTCTGTAAAAATGGATTTTAATCATGGAATTAAAATGAATATAAATTTGCATAATACCACAATTTTCTACATGCCTTTTTAAATGAAGATCACACCAAACTCTATCTCATATTTTATCTCAAATCAATCATTTTTGTTTCTCATCCAAACTCTGGGTTTTGGGAAATACAAAATTTTTAGAAATGATTCGGTTAAAAAGTCAAATTAATTGGTTTCCAATGTACTCGTTTCATGTGTAATATGAAAAATATATGTATACCAGTGTCGGAAAATAAATGTAAATAGTCATGAATGCAAATTATAAGAAGGCTGCACTGATTTCTCTTTTAAAAACCCTTCAAAATTGAATTAATCATGTATCTGAATCCGGTATTATGAGTGCATAGAGGGTACAAAGAAGAAATCTCATGGAAAAATTATCTTTGAATCTGTACTATTTGATGACGATAAAATTAATCTCTTGAATATCTGCTTGAATATCCCAAGTTAAGTTTTATTAGCATTCATGATCTTCCATTTCAATCTCGTTTTGTATTTTAAATGCGTAATATTTGCAAAAAATACCCCTTTTATATTTTGCTTAGCTTTTAGAAAGTCATTCTGCTTGAATTATATCAACTATTACGTGAAGGTATCCAGCACATAAGAGTATGTTCAATTACTGCTTAAAGCCATTATTAATTGCTGTTAATAGCCTACGGGTATGTACTTACAAGCATTTGCTTACATTAAACGTATTTTCGTATGAATGTATGACACATACGCATTCTTTTAAAACTACGCTATAGATATTGCATACCTTTTACATTATAAATGATGATCCTCTTTCAGGAAAAATAAAGGATGGGATATGGCACAAACATTTGAGAGACATCTAATCAATTGGAGCAAATATATTTTTTTCACGTGTAACCTTCAATAATATATGTATTGGCAACATCTTTTTGTAAAAGAATAACATTTCTTCTACTTTTCTTTTCTTTTCTTTTTGGGCCCATTTTGTGAGGAACTTCAAATATTAACCTGGTATTATATATAGCAAGCAAGCAATAAAAATCGTTTAATTAAAATATATCTATGTATTCTATATCTAATGCAAAAGCAATATAGGTCTCAAAAGCTTGTGGTTCTTAATTTGTAGATAAAAACCTTCTTTATATCATGCAGCACTAAGTTAAGAAACTTTTTCAGAGTTTCTCTGAAACATGAAATGAATGAGTTAAATATTTTTTTAGAAGTTAAGCCTTTTTAAATTTATAGTTAGTTGCGCAGTTCGGAATTTTAAGTCAAAGTTTGATTCTTATGCACTATTGAAAAACTTGTAATAAGTATATATACAGGGTGATTATAATTAAAGTTACACTTTCACAAAATGCCGTAAAAATGTAAAGGTACCACTGATCAGAATGATTAAAAATTTGAACTGAATATAGTTGAAGAAGCAGGAAACGAAAAATCATTAAAAAAAAGTTTCACAGTATATGAATTAATAGCCCTGTATGCGGGACAACGTAATTTCATTCTTCTAGAAATGACACTTTGAATCAAATTACGACGTTTTTGACATAAGTTGCACTTTAAACCAAATGTACGGTTCAATATGCATGAGTGCTTCGGTTTTTGTCGGAAAAAATAACTTCTAAGTCATTCAAAAGCTGCTGCTTTTTAGTGAAAAGCAAGAAAATGAAACGCATGCACCACTGCCATGTCGTACTATATTGAATGGTAATAATTAGTTTTTAGTAGTCCTTGAACAAACACCATTTACAAAGCAACAATGAAAATATAATAAATTTTTTGTGTGCCACATTGTTTCTTCCTTCTTCAAAATATATTCATTACGAATTTGAAGTCATAGTAAACAGTGTTTTTATACTAATTTTAATTATTTATTGATTAATACTACAATAAATAACCTTCTGGAACACAATTGTAATGTTAAATAACGCGGGAGAATCTTCGATATGTGGGAAAAACAAATCTGCATCAGTGGTCATTGATCTTTTATAAATTATCAAATTATAATTTGCATTCAGAACTGGGCCATTTCTTTAACACTGCGACGAATAAACTCGACGACACAGTTAGAAACTGCAAAATGTCTGGTATGATTCTAAGCACAGAGTCGCAGTCAAAGCTAGTATTGAAACCTGAGGGGTTGCAGCTAATTCAAGTGCTCATTGATATCAATAATGAAGTGAGAAATCAACTTTGATCTCGGATCATGTTCTTCCGCTTACAAATGGATTTCTATACAAAAGATGGTACCCATTGTTGAAACACTTCTCATCAAAGGAAAAGTGAACCTTCTACAAAAACCTGAATGTTTTTGTGCAATGTAACATAAATATATATACAATTTTCCTGAAGAGAAACCTCATGGGGATTTATTTATATCTCTATGCTAAAAATTTAGTTTTTGGTACATCTAAAAGGAGAATCTGTTGGTTTCCTTCCAAAGCAGAGAGGCACACAATGGCTATACATAAAGCCGCACGAGTGCTTATTACACCACTACAAACAAAGTGACAAAAACCAGTGCGAGTGTTAAGAAATGAGTTTGCGATGTTGAAAAGAGCTTAGAATGAGTTACCGAGTCTTCATGATATATTATGCACATTTATGTAGAAGCTTAAATTGAACCTTCAAAAATCTGTTCAAGTAACATTTTGCAATATTATTTTTTAAAATTTTAGACAAAAACAAATTTACTTTTGTTTGCTTTCTTTTATACGCCCTTAAAGTTTCATAAATTCCTTTATTTAATCTTTCATTTATACTTGCAAAACAAACCTGCGATTTATAAATAAGCCTATTCTTGATTTTAATTTGAAATTGTTCTTGTTTATTAATAACAAATGATTTATAAAATAAATTTGTACAAGAACTTTTACAAAACTTAAAAGGTAGAGTTTTCCATGTTGTAAGAGATGTTATGAAGGAAAATCCAAAAATTAAGAGTCTTTTGCAATTTCTCTTTCCAAGGTTTGACAACAGATCTAATATCAAGTCTTGAATGACAGGTAGTCGGCAAAACTCCTATGCAACGTGTCGTTCGTCTTCCCTGGTAGACGTTGGAGTGTAGCAAACAATTTAATAGAGCAGCTAGCGTGCCGATCTGCAACAAACAGGACAGGGATTCGCGTTTCTCTTCCCGAAAAGTTGTGATACATGGGAAGGACATTAGCCGTCCCTTCTACCCGTCTAACCTCAACGGCTAGCGTATTGTCTTCAGCAATTAATGTGGATGGACTTCCTAATCTTTCACTGTCACATATAGAAATTCTTCCTTGTTTGAAGTCCTCTATCTATTCGTAGATCTTGTTTCGCTATAAACAGTTGCCTCACCCTTCTGCAGTTGCATGCGATAAATAATTTCTTCAGATTTCATACCCTTTCGCAAACAAAGAGCTCTTTTCCGTTTTTGTGCAGATCAACAACCTGTCATGTTGAACGGTCTACTACACCCCAACGACTGCGAGGAAAGCCGAGTGATAGGATATATAGAAGTGTTTAATAATACCACTCATTTAGTGCTATTGCCAAATCTTGGAAAGAGAAATTGCATAAGTCCCTTTACTTTTTGACTTTCCCATGTATAACAAAAATAACGTTATCATGTAAACAAAAAGTATAAACGGACATAAATCGCTCAACATTTTACATAATCAGTATTTCTTTTGTGAACTTATACTTTTACCTATATATTTAACCTGCAAAGCATGTATTACGGGAATTAATTGCTTGCTTTATGAGTAGAGATGCTCATAGATACGCAATTCTTCCCTTTTAAAATGGAAAATGATTTTTTAATAATACATCCACTAAAATGAGAATATTAAGCACATAGATATGTAACGAATGTATATACAAGAGAAAGAAAATAAAGTTAAGGGAACACTGCAATTTCTCTTTAGAAGATTTGAAAGCAGTGCTATTATCCAGAGCTGAATGAGGGGTAGTCAGCAATACTCGTACTTCTACACATCGTGTGTCATTGGTCTTTCCTCGTAGTCTTTGTAGTGTAGCAGACTATTCAACACATAGTTATGTTGTCGATCAGCACCAAGTAGAACAGTGCTTCGCTTTTTGTTTGCGGAAGATGTGAAACCTGTGCGGAAACTATATTTATCGCATTCAAGCGTTATAAGTTTTATCACGAAGCAAGATCTACGAATTAATAGAGTGCAACAAAAAGGGAAGAACTTATTTATGCAACAACGAATGTTTGGACAGTCATCGACGTCAACTATTGAGGGATTTTGTCGTTGAGGGTATAGTGATAGGGATGGTTAGTACCCAGCGCAAGTATCCCATATTTTTTTCAAACAAAAAGGGCGAAGAACTGCCTTCTTTTCCTCTTTGGTGTAGACTGACAACGAAGCAGCTTTGTTGAACAGTGTCCTACACTCCACGCACAATGAGGGAAGACGAGTGATACTGTGCACAACAGTGTTGCCGACTATCCCTCGTACAGCACTGGATACTAACACTGATGGTAAACCTTACAAACATAAAGTGCAAAACTCCCTTTACTTTTTAATTTTCCCTTTTAGCTATGAGGCAAACCTATTATTAAAAAATAAGTATTTTCTTGTTTATAAATTGAAATTGTTCTTCTTTATTAATTATAAATGTAATATAGTATAGATTTAGAAAATAATACTAATAAAACTTAACAGGTAAGGCTTGATCTGTTATAAGAGAAAATATATCGAAAATGACCTTATCATTCAAACAAAAAATGTCAAAGAATATTATATTGTGTGTAATGTAACCAGGACTTCTTATGAACTTTTACGTTTGCATATATATTTAAACTGTTAGGTACGACTAACAGGAACACACTGCTTGCATTATGAGTAGAGATCAACAAAGTAATTTATTACTTTTAAACCTTTTTTTGTGTGCATGATTTTTTTTTTGTGAAATAAATCTAGAATAAAGAAAAAATGTTTAAGAAATCCTAGTATAAATATATACTATAAAAAAATTAGAAAACATAATGATGGAAATATCCCTCATCATGCAAATATAAGTGTTAAATTCAGTACAAAGTAAATAAAAAAAATGATGCACCTTTGTATCATTTTTATTTTTGGCCATATTTAAAAAATGGCGTCAGTGATTGCTGGTAGGTGTTGAGGGAGGGTGATAACAAATTAATAATTTATAACAAATTATTTTCAATATAAATGTTTTATTTTTCATATGACATATATAACATCTCCTTTTTATGGCTGTAGAATGTAGTTGCAAATAATACAGAATACGTGAAATAATTTGATTCTAATGCATGCTATTGAAAATGCATTTCAGAATTTGATGATTCCCTCCTTCAAAAAATAAATATATTTTTACAAAATAGCAATTAGAAACTCCTTTTTTACATCTAAAACATTAAAATTTTTTATACATACGTTGATTGCTAATACATCCAAGTTTAGATGAGAAGGTATTAGGACTAAATTCAAAATAAATAGAGATTACTATTTCATATAATTCTTTTAAAAATGCTTTCTAGAAAAAATTTGTTATGTTGCAGAATTAAAAATTATGGGCAACAAAAAAAAAAGCTTCGATAGATTAACTCTAACATTAAACTACTTGATTGGCTCAAAATTACTCATCAGAAATATCACTAAAGCTTGCAGATACACTAAAAATAAAAATATTTATAAAGTTCTTAAAATTCCAACTTTCAAAACTCACATCCAAAATCTAGCCATAAAATTTTTCGAAAATCTACCTAACACTAACAATATTAATATTATAAATCTAGAAAATTATGATCCTAATGTCAATAGAAAGAGACAAGAAGAATTCTTCTGGACTCATACAATCCACCTTAACTTTAATTTTGATTCATTCCCTCATGGTGAATGACCCACTAAATTTATATTCTCCTTTTATTTCATTATTTTCTATTTCTTCAATCACAGTTCTTAAATTCCTTTTCCTATTAATTTAATTCTCAGCGAACCACACAGGCAACCATCTTAAATATTTCTCATTTCTCAATTTTTCCCCTTTCTCTCAATGACACCAGGGCAGCAAATAGAGAGCTTGCTCACTGATCCCACTCAACCAATGGCAGACGAGTCTCTCGTCTCCATACGAAATAGTAAACTACTACCTTTCCCCAAAATCAACCAGCTAAGCCACTCCCACCTATCATACCCTTCAGCCAATCAGGATGTCTTTCTTCATGAAGGCCCTCAACGTCAAGAGCCCAAACATTCAGTATGGGACGGAGGAACGCTCCGCGTCCAGTTCCAAAGATGTCCAGCGATTCTAGCTTCGATAGATTTTTTTATAAAAACATAGGTAAATCTAGTTTATATTCCTCAGCAATGAAAATGATCAAATTTCACCCATTGGAGCAGCGAAACGTAAACCCAAGAGAATGCCCTTAACCCCAATGCCTTCCCATTTTACTTATAAAATTATGCACCAATTTTCACAAAATATACTGGTAATGACATAAAAAAATATTTCATAAATAGTTTTCCATTTTTATTTCACTTTATATTATTTATACAGCCTTTTAATGTAGACATTATAGTAACTTAAAGAAATTTTTGCCGATTAAATTATTTAATTATCTAGCAGAAACGATCGCTTAGTTTAATTTAAAAAAAAGAAGAATAGACATCACAATTGCTTTTTATTAAAAGGCACACATATTTGTTTTTGATAAATTACTGGGATTATATATATTCCATTTATACAATCTCGGTAATAGAAAATGAAATGGTATTTTTCCTTTAATGGGATATAAATTAATATTTTAAATGTTCCAGGTTTTCAAGAAAATTTGTTAAAAAAGGCTCGTGAATATATTTAATGGTTTCTTCTCGAGAACGTGTGTTAACGGAATTTTTTGTTGTAAATGCATTATTCATCAAAAGATTTTCAAACCAAGATGGTATTTCATAGATAGAATTCAACAATTCCATATTCATAATGAAATGCCCATTACAAAACAGTTTTTCATTTTTGGAAAATAAGTTCCCACGCATATAGGTGAAAGTGGAAAGTCAGTATGCTGTCGACTTGTTGCATCATTTATCACTTTTTTGGTAATTTTTGAGCTCCAGTGAATAACAAGGCTGCACTGTATCTTTTTACAATCCTTCAAAATTGAAATAATCATTTATATACCTCGGGTATTATATATGCATGGAATTCCAAAAAATAAAATTAAAGGAAATTTCCTCTTTGATTCTGTACAAGTGACGATGAACTTGATCTTTTGAATATTTAATGCTTGAATATATGAAAAAAGTTTTGATCAAAGCACACTCATACGAGATGCAGTTATTAAATGAAGAGACTGATTTAAAAAAAACATTTATTTTGGTTTTATACATATTTTCTTATTATCATCTTAAAAACACCTTTCCTCTATCCGTACAATGATCCATGAGAATCTACCATATTTTGAAAGAATGCTGGAATTCTTCTTTTGTCTGTTCCTATAGGATGCTTGCGCTTTCTCTTTCACAGCTTCAAAAGACCCACATCTTTTCCATTGAATTGGGAATTTTACCTTAGGAATGCATTTCACAGGATCTGACGAATAAAATGAATGGTCTAACACTGGGATGCTGTACTTGTTAAAAAATCTCTTCACAAACAATTCGGCATGGTGGAGAACCCATGACTTGTCCTTCCACAACTAGATTAATTTCTTCCTTATTTCTATGCGGAGTTTTGTAGGAACGTAAATTACACGATGTGCCCTATAAAACTATGAGAGAGGAATTATACAAAAATATTCTGTATAATGAAAACTGATGGCATAAGTATAAATAATTCTCCAAATATTTTTTTGTAACCTTACCAGTACTTTTTGCGAGGTTTAACGCTCGCATACATATTTAAATTGCGCAGTACGAACAACGTGATTAAATTGCCTGTGATGATAAGCCTCTATGCCTATCACCGGGTAATTTAATCATTTAAAGAAGAAAAAAATTAATTAAAATTTTTATGTACAAAAATGAATTTTAATCATAAGATTAAAATAAATATAATTTTGAATAATGCCAAAATTTTCTACATACCTTTTTTCATATAACATAACAACAAATTCTACTCCACATTTTTTCCCAATTCATTCCTTTTCATTTCTCATCCAAACTCTAGGTGGGAAATACAAGTTTTTTGAAATGATACTGTTAAAAATCCGATTTAATCAACTTTCCTATGTAAGTGTATTTTTACAGCATTTTATGAACGAGGATTTAGTTATAAACACTTTTTAAATCTGTAGAACCTTGTGAAAACATGTATCATTTCCTTTAAAAATATAAATTCATAATTTTGATTATTCCTTGATTATAATATTACATGGAATATACAGTCTGGAACAATTGTGATGTTAAATATCGGGAGAGATTCCTCGTTATGCGGAAAATATACATCTGCATCAGTGGTTGCTAATGTTAACCAAATTAAAATTCTCATTCAAAACTGGATGTTTTTTTTAACACTCCGACAAATTAGCTCGATGAGACAATTAGAAACTGCATTCAAACCTTAGAGGTTGCATCTAATTCAAGTCCTCACTGATATTAATAAAGAAGAGAGAGGGCAAATTTGATTAATCGCGACTTATGTATTTTCTCTTACGTGTAGAGTTATATACATAAGATATAGTGTCCAGTGATCAAACACTTATCTTTAACGGAAAAGGGAATCTTCTACAAATAGGTGAATGGTTTTGTGCCATGTCAGATAACAATATGCATATTTTTTTCTAAAAAAAATTCTAATAGATGTACGGATATAGATCTGAACAAAATTTTGGTATTGACACATTTAAAAGCAGAATCTGGTAATTTACTTCAAAAGCAGGGAGGTGCACAATTGCTACATAATACCCCGAATGCTCTTATTTCACCGCTACAAACTAACTGACGAAGACTACACCCTTGATAACGGAAATGAGTTTGCACTGTTGAAAAGAGTGTGGGATGAGTTACTGAATTACCATGATAATTGTTCACATTTGTGGAGAAGCTCACATTGAACCTTTATAAATGTGTTTAATTAAAATATTTCAATGCTATAATTTTTTTTGGCAAAAAACAATGTACTTTTGTTTGCTTTCTTTTATACTGCCTGAAAATTTAAGATATTCATTTATGTAAGCTTGCATTTATATTTGTAAGACAAACCTGTGAATTTTTAATAAGTTTAGTCTTGTTTAAAAATTGAAATTGTTCTTGTTTATTAATTAAAAATGAATTTCAACATAGATTTGGAGACTTAAACTGAAAGAACGTAAAAATTTGGGTTAGTCTTGTTGTAAGAGAAATAATGAGGGAATGTTAAAAAGTAAAGAAATTTTTGCTATTTCTCATTCCAAAGTTTGACAACAAAGCTAATATCCAGCAGTGAATGATGGCTAGTCGGAAAACTTCTAAGCAACTTGTCGATCGTCTTCACTGGGAGTCGTTACATATAAGCAGTCGTATATATGTATAGCAGAATCACAATATTAAGTGACAATTAATTTTTTAAGTATCATTATTGTATCGTATGGCGTATATAAATTTAAAGATCAACTGGATGCTTTAAAACGTGCGATAAAAAATCTTTTAAAGTTTTGACCGAAGTCGCTAAAATGAAGAAAATGTTACTGTATCTGTAATTCCTTTAATTTTAAAATTCAGTCAGTTAATTTTAATTAATTATTGTTATCCCAAATAATCATGTATATAAAATTTCAACTCGATTGAGCACATTGAAATATATATATTTTATAAATGATTGAAAATTTGAACTAGATACATATAGGGAGATTGCGAACTAATAGTAGGAATTCAAAAAGATTTTATTTTGATTTCATACCTATTTATTTATCACCTTAAATACATCTTTTCTTAATTCCTACAACGCTCTCTGCGAATTTACCATAGTGTAAAAGATGCTGGGGGACTTCTTGTGTCAGATCCTACAGGATGCTTGGCGATTTCTCTTTCACAGCTTCAATGGAATCAATATAATTTCCTTTCAATTAGATTTCATCTTAGGAAATACATAGAAGAAGTATGGTGCAACATCAAAGGAATAAAATGGGTCATCTAACACTGGGATGCTGTACTGGCTAAGAAATTTCAAAAACTCAACTTCTGATATCCAAGCAGATATTCTACTGATGAAGTTCATCGTCACTAGTAGAGACTCAAAGAAAACTTTTCCATCAATTTTCTTATTTGTAAACTTTATGCATACATAATACCAAATGCAAGTACATAATTCATACAATTTTGACAGCCTTTTTAAAAAATCAGCGCCGCTTTACTATAATTTGTATTCACGGCTATTTACACAAGATTAAATTTATTTTCCACATGCACATGAAACGAGCACATTGGAACTTTAATTAAATCGGCTTTTGAACCAAATCATTTCTAAAAAACATATTTGCCTCATGCTTCACAGTTTGGTTGAGAGTCAAACAGGAATAAATTGAGAAAAAATGGTGAGTAAAATTTAGTGTGATGTTATATTTAAAAAGATATCTAGAAAATTGTGGCATTATACAAAATTATATTCATTTTAATTCCATGATTAAAATTTATTTTTCTACAAACAAAATTAATTTTTCTTCCTTAAATGATTAAATTACCCGGTGATAAGCAGTCGGCTTATTATCACAGGCAATTTAATCACGTCTTCTGTTCTGCGTAATTAAAATATATATGTGAGTGTTAAACCTCGCAACAAATACTGGTAATGTAACTAACAAAACATGCAAAGAATTATTTCTACTTATGTTAACAGTTTTCATTATACAGACAATTTTTGTATAATCCCTCTCTTCTTGAATTACAAGAGATAATCACATTGTAATTTAAGTTCTTCCTTAACTCCGTTTAAAAACAAAGAAGAAACGACCCGTATTGTGGAAGGACAATTCAATTTGTTCTCCACCAAGAAAATGTGCCAGCTCATCCAACAGTGTTTGCCGGGAAATATTTTTACAATGTACACACACGCACAGAATCTCAGTGATAGAACATTCATTTTACTCCCCGGATCTTGCCCCATACGACATCTATGTAATTTCTAAGGTGAAATCGGCATTGAATGGAAAAGATGTGGTTCCGGTGAAGCTGTGAAAGAGAAAGCGGCAGGAATTCTATAGGAACTGTCAAGAACACTTTCAGCAATCAAACAATCATAGATTCTCATGGAGCGTTGTACGGATAGAGAAAATATGTACTTTAGATAATAATAAGTAAATATGTATGAAACTAAAGTAAAATGTTTTTTAAAATCAGTCTCGTCACTTAATAACCGCATCTGGTATGAGTATGCTTTGATCCATGAGTGTATTATTTTCTAAATATATTTTATAATCCTTTTGTAATTAATAAACAAGAACATATTCAATTTATAAACAAGAAAATGCTTATTTATAAATAACAGCTTTGTCTTATAGCTAAAAGGGAAACTTAAAAAGAGAAGAGACTTTTCACTTTATCTTCGCTAGGTTTGGCATCAGCGCTACAAACTAACTGACAAACACTACACCCTTGATAACTGAAATGAGTTTGCGTTGTTGAAAAGAGTGTTTAATGAGTTACTGAATCACCATGATATATTCTTCACATTTATGGAGAAGCTTACTTTGAACATTCATAAATCTGTTTAATTAAATTTTTTCGGTGTTATTATTTTTTTGGACAAATAACAATGTACTTTTGTTTGCTTTCTTTTATACAGCCTGAACATTTGAGATATTCTTTAATGTAATTTTGCATTTATACTTGTAAACAAACCTGTGATTTATAAATGAGCCTATTCTTGTTGATAAATTTAAATTGTTCTTGTTTATAATTTAAAAATGTATTTGAAAATAGATTTGGGGACTTATACTTATAAAACATAAAAATTTGAGTTTGTCTTGTTATAAGAGAAATAATGATAGAATGTTAAAAAGCAAAGGGACTTTTGCAATTTCTCTTTCCAAAGTTTGGCAACAAAACTAATATCAAGCTTTGAATGAGGGGTAGTAGGCAAAATTTCTATGCAAAGTTTCGCTCGTTTTCACTGGGAGTCGTTACATATAAGTAGTCGTATATACGTATGGCAGAATCACAATTATAAATGACAATTAACTTTTATTAATTATCATTAAAGTATCGTGGCGTATATAAAATTACAGTTCAACTCAATACTTTAAAACGTGAGAAAAAATATCTTTTTATGTTTTGACCCAAGTCGCTAAAAAAGAAGCGAACGTAACTGTATCTGTATTTCTTTAAATAATTCATTTCAGTCAATTAATTCTAATTAATGATAATTAAATTATGTCTTTTTTTCACTAAAAAACCATCTTATACAGAAAATAAATTCAAATGAGTGCTTTAAAATGTGAGAAAAGAACATTTTAAGGTTTTGATACAAGTCGCCAAAATGGTCTCTAAGTTGCCAAACATGATGCCAACGTCACTTTATCTATTATTTCTTGGATAACTAATTTTAATCAAATAATTTTCATTAATTATGATTAAATTACCGTATTAATATTCAAAATAGTGTATGTAAAATTCAAGCTCAATTGAGTGCTTTAAAATGTATTTTATTAACGATTCAAAATTTTGATAACATATATATCGAGGGACATATTGTGAAATAATAGTAAGGACATAAAAAAGTTTTAATTTCATTTAATGCATATTTACTTATCACCTTAAATATAACTTTCCACCATCCCTACAATGCTGTCTGCGAATTTACAATTGTTTGAAAAAGTGCTGGGAGGCTTCTTGTGTCAGATACTACGAGATGGGCTTTGCGCTTTCTCTTTCACAAGCTTAATGGAATCAAATATTTTCCTTTCAATTCAGATTTAATCTTAGGAATTACATAAAAGTTGCATGGTGCAAGATCTGAGGAATAAAATGAATGGTCAAACACTGGAATGCTACACTTGCTAAGAAATCATTTAACAAACAATTCGGCATGAGGTGGCTCATTTTCTTGGTGAAGAACCCAGTAACTTTTCTCAATGACATGTCCTATTAAGTTATGAGGGAGGAACTATACAAAAATTGTGTGTATAATGAAAACAGATATCATAAGTATAGTAAGATTTCTCTGAATATTTTGTTCGTCACGTTACCAGTACTTTATGCGAGGTTTAACGCTTGTATATATATTTAAATTGCGGTGTACAAACACCGTGATTAAATTGCCTGTGATGATAAGCATTTATGTCTATCACCGGGTAATTTAATCATTTAAAAAAGAAAAAGTTAATTTAATTTGTATGTGCAAAATTTTAATTATGAATTAAAATGTATATAATTTTGCATAACGCCATAATTTTCTATGCACATTTTTCCACATATTATCACACCAGTTCTATTCCATAGTTTTTCTCATTCATTCCTTTTTGTTTTAAATAATGAGGTATTAGGAAAATACAAGTTATTTTTAAAGAAATGATAGGGTTAAAAAGCCGATTTAATTGTGTTTCCCATGCACTCGTTTCATGTGTATGTGGAAAATACATTTATTCTAGTATAAATAGCTATGAATACAAATTCTGGAAGGCTGCCCTGATTTCTGTGTGTGTATTAAAAGCCCTTCAAAATTTAATGAATCATGTATGCGAATTCGGTATTATGCATGCATAGAGTTTACAAAGAATTAAATTGTCTTTGATCATGTACTTTTAATGATTAAACTCCTTTTTATAATCTCTGCTTGAATATCACAATTTAACTTTGCTTAGCATTCATGATCTTCCATTTCAATCTCGTTTTGTATTTTAAATGCATAATATTTGCAAAAAAACTCTTTTATCTTTTGTTTTTGTTTTAGAAAATAATTCCATTTGAGTTTTGTCAAATATTACTGGGAAGTATCCAGTATATACAAGTGTGTTGAATTACTGGAAATTACACTTAGAATTGAATTCTATATACACAAGCAGAAATACACACACACACACATTCACACAGAATTTATTTATACTTAAGCATTATAGAGTCTTTATCCAAATTTATAAATATCAATGTTCTTCAATTCTTGCTTTTGTTTTGAATCCAGTTTAAATTGTTATTCTCAATAATTAAATTTATCTTTAAATTAAAAGTCTTGTTCGGTGTTCGTC
>BMAO01026246.1:0-49574 GCA_019973975.1 Trichonephila clavata | reverse complement strand
CATTTATAGAGATTTTAAAATGTTAAATGCAATTATTATGTGAAAGTTTTCAATTTCCTTTCCATATATATAACACAACTTGGAAATTCTACATCGTGTGGATTAATTCCACATAATCCACACGATTCTTCTCAAATGGCATGTTGGTGGATTATGTGGAATGTTGTTATAGAATAAAAAGGCAGTCACTAATTGCATTTATAATTTATCATGCTCTAGTTAAGTTCAACTAAATTTTAGGCACTCCAAACTTTGATTTAAGCTTCCCCCAATTTTTGCTACTCGAATACCTTATGCAGCAGGCATTTCCAGGAAATCGAGCAGAAGTGAGGGAGAGATTTTTAACTTCGCAATATAAAGCAACACCAGGGCTGTTATCGACGGACCTTGTAATTTTGAACCTCGGTGAACGACATCTGAATTGAGTGACGAGAACGACATCTGAATTGGCAAATCCCTTTCCTAACTACCACACCACCTTAGGGAAGACATTGAGCTTCGATAGATTAACATGCATCGGCTCCCTCTACAAGGTGGGTTGGCAGAATTGAGAACACGTTTGGGATAATTCGGGACTTATGTAACTGACAGAATTTTTGTCGAAGTACTTGACATGCAAGAAACTTGGTTGAGATGTATTTGGTTGGGTGTTTACATATAAATTAATTGGGCTCAAGTGTAGAATAGGGCGGGGGGGGCTTTGGATTTGGCGATTTTTATATAGATATCATGGAGAAATAACGAATTCATTCTGGTTTCCGGAGACCTATCGCTAAGTGAACTAGCTTGGCAATCAATTTTGGTCACCAAAAGAAATTAACTCGCCAAGCACCGTTGTTGGAGCAATGTACGTTCCTCCCCTTTATGTGGTGTGTAAATTAGCAGAGGCGGTCACAGCTCAGGTGTCGTCCTCGTCACTTGACCATGGTTCAAAATCACGATGTCTGTCACCAAAAGCCATTGAGTAGCTGAATAGCGTGACGTTATAATCACTCACTCACCCTAGCAGTAAGCATTCGATTGTATTGAAAAACATCCTTATAGCCGTCACCTCTGGTTTTAAAAAGAACAGATCTTGAATTCCTCGAATTTAAGTAGAATTCTCTTTTACGCTCTGTAACCCTCAAAGTGGATTTCCGCAAAACCTCTTTTCAGCGGATCTCTGCTCAACAAAATAAATATGCTTGCGAATTTCAAGTCTAAACCTAATAGTTGAAAAACGGAAATTTTTATTTATTAATATGCCCTTAATAACTTTAAGAGTCGATTCCGTAAGATTCTTTTTTAGCGAATCTCACCAAAGAAACATGCATACCAAATTCCATTACAAAATTCAAGTTTGTTACTAAATTCCAGACCAAATTCCAAGTAGCTCGAAAACGGGAATTTTTTTATCTATTCGCCGCAGAAACTCCCCCCCCATCACCTCATCGGAATCAATTTCCGATAAACCGTTCTGAGTGGTGCTCTACTCCATAAAAGGAACATGTCTGACAAATTTCAAGTCTCTAGGTCTAATAATTCCTGAGATACAATGACGAGTGAGTGAGTGAATGAATGAGTCACTTTTCTCTTTATTTATATAGATAGTTTAAAACGTGGCAAAATGGTAATGGAATATTACCTACGAAATCATACGCTTAATATGATAGCTGATGACGCAAACGAATAAGGAGTCATTGTCATAGACATTTCCATCCATATCCTTAACGTTCGATTTAATTTCGTATAAATTCACATCGCGCCCAATAACATACTAATTACAAGTACCGAACTTTTTATCTTTGAAACGAAGTTTCAACTATAGTAACAATAGTTTTAAATACACAGTGACTTGAAATTGCCATTTTGATATTCGAATATACATAAAAATATTTATATATAGCAGCTATTTCTGCATGATTACTAACTTAAATATCTTGAAAACGAATGAAAAAGGAAACAGCAATGATTGATTAAAAAAAACAACTTAAGAACGCTTGTGAAAAATCTCATTTTTTTTCCAATTATCAGATAAAAACTTGATAAAATTAAATTTTGATTGGTCACAAGTATTTTCGCATAGTATTCTGAAAAGTCAGTGAGCAATTTTTCGATGTTAATTCTTGTAAAAGTAATTTACAAATCTCATTAATTTTTCCGTGATTTCCATTAGTCGCATGTCAATCGCGAATATTGTATTTGAATACATGACTAACATCTAATACTAAAAGTGTACTTTATTTAAGATGAAAATATACTCACAACTTGGCTTTCAACCAGGCTTTAAGCTTGGCAGGCATTTTCCCGAAGAAAATTAAAGGGAAAAAAATAATAAATCGTAAGAAACGCTTTAAAAAAACTAATTCAGAAGCAATAATTCAAAAACTCACAAATTCGCACAAGTTTTAAACACAAGTGACGAAAATTCAGTTATTGTTCAAGTTCTGTTACAAAAATGCATTGTTTTCAACAATATTCACTTTTCAACAATGCCCTCTTGAAGATAAAAGGAATCCATAATAAGTGTTAAATAATATTTTTATGTAATACATTCATGTTCGACTGTTACAAATATACCCAATACAAGGCCTATAGTATAGCTTAAGTAATAACTATTATAAAAGGGGATTTGAAAAATTCCTTTCCTGATGTGTGGGATAAACTAAAAAATAATTTCTATTGGTCGGCACAAGGATTACGATCATAGCTCAAAACCATTTTGCTGGGTGTGAAAGCAAATAAAGTTATTTCATTTTACACGCATTTGTTTAAACACGTGTCATTTCATTTGTTAAGCCGAGGGTAAGCGTTATAAGTCAAAGGTCTGATTTTTGCCAAACACTTTTTTCTTTTTTTACTGCAGGATCGGAAACCTTTTTTAGCTGTGGCGCGCCAAGCCAATTTACGAAAATGATTCCCGTGTCACCTAGTAAGACATGTTTGAGACACAATTCGATTCCCTCAATAATGCATGCAAAGATAGAAAATAGAGGCAGATTTATTATATATTAAGTTTGCATCATTTAAACATATTTCTTAACATAAAAATAAACAGCATAAAATATAACTACATTTCTTCAGCAAAAATTTAAAAAAATTGAAATCGTACATATATTATGTATTTTTAATCATTTTTATTGAAATGAGAAATAGACAACATGAAATATAAGTATTTCCCTTCATTATAGTTAATTAAAAGATGAATAAAATTTTTAATTCGAACCTAATGCCTGTGTGTGCACCGCTCTGTTTTCATATCACAAACTAGGGGGTATAATGTGTGACTTTAAATTTGATACGATTCTCAGTATTGAGTTGTAAAACAATTTCTTTGCGGACTCGAAATATTTTTCACATGAGGAAAGATTTTTTTACTTAGATAGGCAGAACCAAAAGCGGAAAGAAGAGAACGTGCCATTTTCTCTCTTCAAACAATTCAATCTCTCCAGCAATGATACTGTTAGTAATGCAATGGAATTTGAAGTGTCTCAAGTCTTCTAAGCAGGTCCGCTATTAATTAACGGCATTTAATTGAAGAAGGAATTGTGACAAAATCTATTCTTGAGATGTTGCTTATATTATTGTGTAACCATTGCAGTGAGCCACTTAGATCTATGCCTCATTCTCCCATACGAGAAATGATAAGTGTGCATATATTTTTTTACCTATAGCACTTATAATTGCACAAAAAAAATGCTACGGACATATTTCATAAACAGAATATAAATTTATAAAGGATTACATTCTTAGAAAATTTTATGAGAAAATTTTTAAAAATATAATATAGACAAAAATTAAATCCCGGAAGTAGTTATTTTAATCCCGAGATTTCCAGATTGGTAAAAAAAACTGCGATCTCGGGGTTTCGAAATTCCGGTACTGAAAACCCTACTAGATATCTTTCAAAAATTCTAATTGCCTCTGTCCAAGTTAGCTGACACCGGACATCCTGAGGGCGGGAGAAGTGTCCGTTTTCTGACACCCCTTACGATGGGGAGAAAGTTACAGAAGAAAACAAGAGAAAACATATCAAATTTCACGGTTTAACATACACACCCACCTCGAACCCTTCAAGGTTCAACACGTAAGAAAACTGATATCAAACGATACAGTACAAAAAAAATTAAATAAGATACATTAAATGTAATACCAGATTCACAATACTTTGGAAAAAAAACTTCAATACATAATTCAGACAAAAATTAAATCCCGGGACTGCAAATCCTAGCCTTGGGGGAAAAGTGAATTAAGTCTTCCTTTCTTCCTACTGCTAATGTACAGTATTTCAATAGTAATAACAGTGATGATTGTTTATAATCTTAGAATTTTTTTTGATTCTGGGTCTGGGGCTTTGTTTTTTCTTTGAAAGAGTAGTATTTTAGGTTTAAAAAGAAAAGATAATAAAAAAATCTCTCATCATGGGATTACAGCAAATCAAACAAAATGTTTTTTTTTAAATTTTATTATAAAAATCAAAGATAGCTAATAAGTGAGTTGAAGCTTTTATTTTCGATGACGTAATATCGCTAGTTGATATGTATAAATTATATCAATGTAAATGTGTGTGTTTTATTATATAAGAAAGTATTTTCTTTTACTTCATTTCAATAAATTAATTTTTTTCAATTTTTTTATTTTCGATACTCTTGCGCCATTCTCGAAATGCTATCACGGCCCCCCCCCATACAGCGGGGCTCTCCCCATTAGTTTGAGAAACAACGCTGAATTACATTGTAAGAACAATAGACAAATTCAAGTTGGCGTCGAAAATCGGTAATTAATTTAAGTAATTTTTGAAAAAAACTGTATTTACGTCAAGTGTCATCCACTGCAAATTAAAAAAAAATATTTGAAGTTTATTGGATTAATAGTTAATCCAATTGGATTAATAGTTAATTTTATTAACGATTGAAAATTTGAATAAGGTAAAAATATAAATATATAGAGAGAGTGAGCAAATAGTAGGAATTGAAATAGTTCTGTAATCTTTCACAAATCCTTTTTTAGTTTCTCTACGAGATGTTTATTTTTACCCCTGTTATTCAAACTGAAATTATATATATTTTTTAAATTTCTTCTGCTTACGACTTGAAGTTAAAAAAGTGTGCAGTTTGCGTAAACCTTCCTCAGTCTATAAATAATATTTTTTCACCTTTTCACATTTTTTGTTTGTTGAAAAAGTTTGAAGTGGGGCATGAAATAATGGTTTTTTACCAGATAGTTGCAATCTTCCCAAAAAGGTTGGTATCCCGTGGTATATAAGAATATAGATATCTATAAAAGTTCCCAACACTGAGTACAAAAGGTCTTCATTATCATGACGTACTGGAAATAAATATATATTGCATGTATTAAAAAGATTCTCCATAAAGAAGGAAAGAATGTCTTTTTCCGATCGTCATTAATTCGCATTTCAGCCGACACGCATTCCAGACCGTCCTGTCCAGCCCTTATTCATCTTGCCGGAGAATCAAATTTAAAAAAAAAAAAAGAAAAGGAAAATAGAATTGTTAAACAAACCACGCGTAGGAATTCACGACACTAAATGAGAACAGAAGAGGAAGTGCGGAAAAAAGGAACATCGTATATTTACTTCGGAGAACGGGGAAGAGGAGAGGGAAGGTCCTTCTTTTTAAAAAGTTCTCTCCGCAAATCGATGTCACCGCTGACGAATATCCAAAATTAGAATAGTCATGAAATTCCACGGAGCAAAGGGAAAAAAAAGAAGAAAAAGAAAAGAATCTTTCGATTCTCCGGGCATCCATTAAGCGCTAAAACAGTTATCGAATCGAACCATTTCAAAAAGCGCATTGTGTGACATTCCCTATTTCTGCGCCATTAGTTATATTTAATAACAGCTTCTTTCCCGCCACTTAATTACGTTAAGAATTCTGACGATTTCGGAGGGGATACTTTTTTTCCTCTGCCTTCCCCTCTGTTTCTTTTTTTTTCTTTCCAGAGCTTCGTTTGGCGGATATTATGATTTAAAGAAATAAATCAAGCTGCCAAAAATGTTACCGCAGGAAATGGGATTTTACCTGCAGGTCTTAAAAATTCTTACTTTCGCAGGAAAGTCGACTCGCCTTTTCCCCCCGCTTTAAATGCGTTCAGATATTAAAAATGGATTCCCGGACATTCGTTTCCTGGCTTGATGCGATCTTCGGGTAATGGTGTACAGCCATTTAATTCCTCTTCTTTCTTCTCATTTCATGAGGAAGCATAATTTGCTCAAAAAGTTTCGATAGCACTGCTTTCGTCTCCAGGGAATGCAGATTTATGCAAATGGCGTCTTTCACTCCAAATCCAAAGGGTGCAATTCCTACACCCCTGACATGGTCAACGCCCCTAATTGGTTGATGCAATAGTCGCCTTTTCATTTCGTTGCTTAAAGTCTATTTTTTGAACTTCCGTTGTTATTGTAATCGTTTTTCCAATGAATGTTTCCTTACTGTGTTTACTTTTCCTACACAGATAGTTGCCGAGATATCTACATTTGTCAAAATCAATACGACTTCGGGAAGGTTTCGTAACAGAGATCACATCAAACTAGGTAACATTAAAAAAAGGCAAACCTAAATAATATATTTTACGGTGTTTTCATCGTCATACATCTGCATCATATTTTGAAATTCCTTAATCTAGAAGCCACAGTAGTTATTTATACTGGTGTGCAAAGCTTAAGCAAAAGGTGTTTTGCCATAAATTTAGAAGAAATTATCTGAGAGACATTGCGACGGATCTATACGCGCGGTTCCACTAATATCTCCTCATCTCTTTAAACAAAATATTTAATTCAACCAACTTTCACCGAGAAAGAGAACGTGATTTATATAAATGAGGTATATTATATAAATTCGGTTTTCGCTAGTTGGCAGTAAGAAAGTAAGAAAGGAAGTGATTTGTTGACACGCTGAAGTTGATACGTTAGATGTGTGCAAATAGGAGTTTAACGGAAGATTCAGAATTAGTTGTTAGTTGAAGATTGAAAAAAAGTGGAATTAAAGATTTCAGAGCGTAGAGCCCTCGTCATTTGATCCAGCCGAAGAGTGCCTGCAAAATTCCAGTGAGGATCCGATGCATTAAAATCTCAGGTACTGTGCACTTGATTAAGTAGAAGCTAGTTATTAGTATGCGACGTAGTTGTAATTGAGCGTATTTAAGCTATCTTAGATTCAGTTGAGGGTCTGTAGTAGTATCCCCGTGTTATAGAATAACACCTCCGCACTCTACGATAAATCATAAGCCTTAATTAGAATTGTATTGTGTCTGTTTAATAATTGTTAATAAGAATTAATAAATCAAATTAGATTGGAAATATATATATAATGTCTGTGGATTATTCAGTTCCTCTTACACATCTAGCCGGGTTTACAGGTAGACAAGAGGGTTCGGATGTAAGAGGTAACCGAACGTTACCACAACATGAAGTTCAGAAAAGAGAGACACCATTTTGTACTTAAGCTGTGACGAAAGCATAGTTGCGCAAAAAGGAATACAATGCATAAACAAAGAAATAAAAGGCTTTATTGGACTCACAGTATCGTTACCCATGATTGTCTGTCTAAGAGGGAGAACACCAAGCATATGTTCCTTAATAAAGGATATGCCCTCCCCCCTTACTACAATGGTTTTCTCGACTCGTCTCTGCATACTCAGTTCCAGATTATCTAACTGCTCTTGAGGTAAAGGTACCCATTCTTCAATCAGCGTCTGTTTTAGTTGCTAGATGTTTCCCGGAAGATGTAATCGCTCCGCAAGGCGTTTTACCGCAGCATTTTCTGTGGGATTTAAATTAAGGGAGAACGCTGGCCAATCCATTCGAGTGATACCTTTGCTTTCCAGTAACTGCTGAACATCAGCAGTCCTTTGTGGCCCCGCATTGTCCTCCATAAAAATGAAGTCTGGGGGAAAATGCACAGGGGGATCAGGGGGCACATAAATGAAAAGGGGAAGGATCGCTTCCTTGCAATATCGATTTCTATTTACAGAACCTCTGTCGAAAACGTGGAGCTTAGACTGCAAGTTCAACATAATGTCTTCCCAGAATGCAATCCCAGGACCACGGTAATGATTTCCTTGCGTGATGTTACTAGTATGAAACCCGTCCCGACTACTCTCCAAATCAAATGGTGTTGAGAATCGCTTGTAGCTCTTGAGAACGATTTAACACCGTTCTATTCTAATGTTGAGGAAGAACACTTGTGGTCAACTCATCTTTCTCAACCACAAACCTCCCGAAAGAACTTTCAGCTCACCGAGTGGCCGCGGTAGCCAAGTGGTCAAGGTATCGGAACATGGCTGGCGTGTCATGAGTTCGAGCCCAGTACCACTGAAGACCCGACGTATAGGGGAGCGATGCACGTTAAATCTGTCGAGAGCTCAAACGTCCTCCCGTTGGTGTGTTGTGATAGTTTGGAGAGGGGGGGGCAGCTCAGTTAACGTCCGCGTCACTTAACCATGGTTCAAAATTACGTGGTCCGTCGCCAAAAGCCCTCGTGTAGTTGAACAGTGTGACTTTAATATTTACTCACTTACTCAATTCAGCTCGCCGAATATTTAGAGTGCCCTCCTGTTGTCGAGACAATACACATTTACAAACATTTAAATTTTCGCCTGGATGTGACCGTGGTAGCCTGATGTTTATGTTCACGAACTCGTGGCTGGAGTGTCGTGGTTCGAATCACTGAATCTGTGCCTCTGACAACCTGTCATGTCGATAGGTTGCGTTAAATTTGTCGAGGCTCAATGTCCATTGAAATATTGAAAACATCCGTTGGTGTGGTAGTAAGAAAAGGGGGATACCAGCTTAGGTGTTGACCTCTCACTTGACCAAGGGTCAAGACCTACGAGGTCTGTCACCAATAGCCCTTATTTTGCTTTACAGTGCGACGTTAAAACAACCTCCTCTGTCTTCTCCAGGACTCTAACCCTGGGCCTTCTGCAAAGAAGTCAGAGTCACTACCCTCTAGGTCGTCTGAGCGGTCTTATACCCCTCTAAGGACAACAGTTAAAATTTGTTAGAATTCGCACATGATCTCCGATGGTAAAATTTCGAGGGAGCATTTAAAACGAAAATGAAATAGTATCCGTCAATTTTAGAATGATGAATGTATGTTGTATTTAACTGCATGGAATCACAGTGAACAGTTTGACGGTATTTAAATGCAATTAGCTGTCTAAAATGCAAGCATAATAATTATTAACAAACGACTATCAAAAATTTCAGGATGACCGTAGTAGTTTAGCGGTTATGGTCACGAACTCGTGGCCGGAGTGTCACGGGTTCGAGTCCTGGTGCTACTGAACACCCGCCGTGTAAGGCGGACGATGCACATTAAATCTGTTGAGATTCAAACGTCCTACTGTTGATGAGTGGGAATTTGGAAAGGGGGTGCCAGTTCAAGTGTCGTCCGGTTAACTTGACCATTGTTCAATTCGTCGTCAATACCCTGAGTGCAGCTTTATTGGGCAACATTAATATAATTCTTACTCTCACTCCCTCAAAAAATTTCGCAAGTTGAACAGTTCATATTATTGAAAAATCAGTTGTGTGTATATTTATCTCAGTTTGGTACTTAGCATTTCGACAACTTTCACCAAATCAAAAACCATCGCCAAAATGCCCTGATTTATAGCTAATTAATGAAGAGATGTCTCTGCACATGCTCGAACACGATAAAAAGTGGTTTTTGTATTTTTGTTGTTAAAAATGGTTAAAATTTGGGACATTCCTGGGATAATAGCCTTTGTTGCTCCAAATCCCAAATAAAGATATTAACTGTAACTGTAACTGTTGGGACATTCCATCTAAAGAATAATACGCTATTTTGGGATATTAATAATAATTTTTATAGATATAGAGAAAAAAGAAATCAGTATTTTCAAAAGTCAATCAACCTTCTCCAAGAACTATGTATTTCTAAAGTAGATATTCTTCAGTGGACTCCTCCTCCTCCAATCTATAAAAACCACAAAATTAACATCTATACTCATGAACTGCCATTTCAAAACAGAGACCTTCCAGATCTCATAGTACAAAATATGTTTAATGATTATATCCAGTCAAACTTTAATGACAGTATTATAATTGCAACAGATGGTTCTAAAAATATTGATCAAACATCAATAGGAATCTTAATCCCCAAGAAAAAAGTTAGACAAAATTACATTCTGAAAGAAATGATTTCCATTTTTACAGCGGAAGCTATTGCCATTTGGACTGCGTTAAAAAATTGGGTTTCAGAAACAGAAAACTATGTCATCCTGACGGACAGCTTATCAGTTCTAAAAAGTATCCTTAATATTAACAGAAAATCCAGTACGATAATATTAAATTTAAATTCAACGTTACACGAGTGTCTCCAAATAGCTCAATCAATTACATTCATTTGGGTACCAGCTCACAAAGGAATAGAAATTAATGAAGAAGTAGATAAATTAGCTAAAGCCTCTCCAGATCCTTGGAATATTATTCCTTGGATTACTTGGGAAGATCTACATACATTTTTCAAAATCAACACAAAAACGAAAACGAAGAAACATGGAAAAAGAGCAAGAGACATAAAAATTATAGTTATATTTCTCATCTTAAAAAATGGAAAAGACAGGCAGCAAAAAATAGAAATACAGAAGTTTTAATTAATAAGCTGCGGGCAAAGAAATTACCATTAAATGATATTTATTTTCTTTTAAACAAACAGATTCCCCATTGTGTTCAGATTGCCATGTACCAGAAACTAGTGAACATTTTATTTTAACCTGCAACAAATATCAGTTGCAACGTAAAACATTAAAAAAATTTTTCTCTGATCATGGTGAATGGTCTTATTCATCAATAGCGAATTGTGATACAATAGAGCATATTCAAAAAGTCGAAGAATTTTTAAAAACAACCAATAGATTTTAAAATATCAAGTTATAGATCCAAAATACACTAATTTCATCTACCACTTTGGAAGCATAAGTTAACAAAACTTACAATTTTACATAAAAATCAAGACCTATACTTGCATCCTATTTAAAATCAAGACCTATACTTGCATCCTATTTAAAGAAAATAATGCAATTAATCATTTCGGAGCATAAGGTGTTAGCCAGAGCTCCAGATATACAGTGATAATACTGTATTGAACTGAACTTTATCATATTTAGAGAAAGACGATTCCGGGTAATAGAACATTAAATGCTATATCTTTCTCATGGCAACAGAAATTTAATTGATACTTGGGCTTTTTTTCTTTCAGAAGATCGCCAACTTAAATCGATGTATCACGAAATGAAAATCTCGTTACGAGCTTGAAAACGTTTGTAATGAAATATGGTGCTACTGATTTGGTTTAAAAGTTTTAAAATTTTTAATTGTATTTTCACATTATAATTTTTGTTTTCTATCGTGCTGTTGTATTTTATACGTGCTTTTGTTTTGTTTTTTCAGTATCATTGACATTGCCTTTTATCGTTTATGATAAGCATGGAACTAATTTGATATCTTTCCATCACGGATTTTTCCGCCAGATAAGTATGAGTTAGCCCTATTTTGTAGATTTCAGAAAGAAGAGGAAGCACGTTAAGGTTATTTTAGATTTGAGGATTATTGTTAAATATATTGTTTTGATTCATTTGTACACAGAAGAATATTAGTGGAATGATATTCTTCTGTGGAAAAAAAAATTGACAGATTTACTAATGAATTGAGTGACTACAATAGCCAAGTGTTTATAGTCATAGGCTGGTGGTTGGAGTGTCAGGAGTTTCAGCCATAATGTACTACTGAATTCCCTCAGTGTAAAGGGGCTGATGCTTGTTAAATTTGACATGGCAAAAATTTCTTGGTCCATTCATATTATCGCAACTTATTGGCGACATAATATGAAACAATTGCCAATTTAGTGCATGCGAAATTGGGGTTGCTAACTTGGCGAGTTATCTTAAACTTAGGCGATTGTTGCAATAATACTGAAGTACCTATTTTTCTCAGAGTGGTGTGGTGATTTGGAGAGGGAAGTGTATAATTGTTGATAGCAGTGGTCGTGAGAAGACACTGTTTTCAGTAAGGTCATGTTCTGAGCAGCCACAGGGCACTACTGAGAGGGAAAATCAGCACATTTGGTGTATGGTTGTAACACCTCTGCAGCAGAAATTTGAGCTGCTGTTGGCTGCAAAGTGACATAATAAATTATTACAAATTTGTTACTTCAAGGGAAGCTCCAAGCCATGTGACGTGTAATGTGCATTCTACTAATTCCAAGTTAGTGATGTTTACTACATTGGTAGTCCCACACCAGAACTCATTGGACAATGAAATGAAGATCTGTTATGTTTTCTGATGAAAGCTGGTTCTGCCTTGGTGCTAGTGATGGCTGTGTGTTGGTTAGAAGGAGGCCATCAAGTGATTCCCTGCAACCAACCCGTTTGCAGCTTAAACATGTTGAACCTATACCTAAAGTTTTGGTCTAGGGAGCAATTTCCTATGACAGCAGGAACACTTGTGGCTTTTCATTCATCTTGACGGCAAAATTTGTATATCAATATGATTCAACCTGTTGAGCTGCCATTAGTAAACAGCATTCAAGGGGATGTTTTCAAACATAATGTGCGCCTTCATACTGCTGTTGAAACCCAGCACGTTCTACCACATGGTGACATGTTGCCCTGTCTTGCTACATCTCCAGATTTTTCTATTATTGAGCACACATGGAGCATCATTTGATGACAGTTGTATTGACTGACCAAGTGTAACGGGCAAGAAACTCCATTCCATGAACTGACATCAGGGACCATTATGACACAATGCTTGAATGTTTGCATACTTTCATTCATAATTCTAGCTTTCACACTGGTTATTTATGTATTATCATTTTACAGTACTTTTCTGTTCCGTCGGAACGAATCTCCCCAAGCAGGCTTTATTAGCAACAACACACAATATACGCATACAGTGGGTAAAAAAAGTATTGCCAATTGCCTATAATAGATCAAGTTAGCTAACAAAGGAAATGCTTGACAATTTTAACTGGACATAACGAACACAGGTGGTAATAAACACACAAATCTAATTAAACTTTCATTTTAATATGTCTTTTACAGAAAATATACAACAAAAACATATTTTTGCATGTCAAAAAAGTATTGGCAAAATAATAAGTAAAATGTGAGAACAAATCAGGATATGTTTAATACTTTGTATGCATACCTTTTGCATTTATAACAGCTTGTAATCTATTTCTCATAGAGAAAACCAAAGTCTTGGTTGTACTATTGGGAATTTTGTGCCATTCTTGCAGGAGTATATGCTTAAGTTCGTCTTTACACGAAATTTTATGTTTCCTGACTTCTACATCCAATTTGTGCCATAAATTCTCAATTGGATTTATTTTAGGCGATTGAGGCGGCATCTTTAACTGGCAAGGAGAGTTATACAGTAACCACTCCCGGTGAGGTTCGATGTATGCTTAGGGTCATTGTCTTGTTGAAACACAAATGATGTTCCTAAGCCAAGTTTTTTGGGTACTGGATTGCAAATTATGGCGCAATATGTTGATGTACGTACGTGCTGTCATAATACCATCAATGAAGCACAGTTTACCAACTCTGTTTGCTGCCATACAGCCCCAAACTAAGACGCTCCCTCCTCCATGTTTCACAGTCGGTGTTAAATGTTGTTTTTCCAGTTCGGTGTTTGGCTTTCTCCACACATATTGTCGTCCATCACTCCCGAAAATGTTAAACTTCGATTCGTTGTAAAAAAATAACTGTGTTCCAAAACTCATCTGATAAATTAACATGAAATTTTGCAAAATCTAATCTCTTTCTTCTGTTTCTTTCCGGTGGCCGAGTGGTCTAGGCATCGGATCATGGCTAACGTGTCATGAGTTCGATCCTAGTACCACTAAAGATCTGCCGTGTAGGGGAGCGATGCACGTTAAATCTGTCAAGAGCTCAAACGTCCTCCCATTGGTGTGGTGTGGTAGTTAGGAGAGGGGGTGCCAGCTCAGGTGTCATCCGCGTCACTTGACCATGGTTCAAAATTACACGGACCGTCGCCAAAAGCCCTTGTGTTGCTAATCAGTGCGATGTTAATATTCTCTCACTCACTGTTTCTTTCTAGCTACCCTTCCATAATAACTTTCTTCATGTAAAACATTCCGTATAGTCTGTACACTAAAAGTTTTATGCGAAGTATTAGCAACATCTTTGGCTAACTGAGGTGCACTTATTTTGGGATTATTCTTAACCTCTTTGATAATGCTACGTTTCTCCCTTGCAGAAAATATTCCAGGCTGTCCACTTCTAACCTTATTTTCTGTGGATCCTGTCTCGTTGAACTTTTTTTCAACACTTCTGACAGTAAATAAACTTATGTTCAATTGTATTCCTATAGCACGATAAGTTAAACCCTCATTTCTGAGCTGAATAATCATGTTTTTAACATTAACACCCAACTCCTTCGATTTCGAAGCCATTTTATCACAGCATTAACAAAATAACGTTTTAAAATTTTGAAATAGCACTGCAGACTTTATACTAACAGGCTTTTTTATCAGTCTAAACACGTGACCTCAACATGACAAAATTTGCATAACAGTTAGAACTTTGCCAATACTTTTTTGGCATGCAAATTTACGTTTTTGTTGTATATTTTGTGTAAAAGCATATTAAAATGAAAGTTTCATTAGATTTGTGTGTTTATTATCTCCTGTGTTCGTTATGTCCAGTTAAAATTGTCAATCATTTCCTTTGTTAGCTAATATGATCAATTATAGACAATTGCCAATACTTTTTCTACCCACTGTAATAAAATGTTAATAAATGTTTGTTTTCATTGGTTTTTCATCTATTTTTGATGTATTATGAAAAAGACGCTAATGATAAGAAAAGATCCAAGCTTGTTTTGAAAATGTGGTGGTTAAAAGTTACCATTGGGAATATTCCATTTGGTGTTGGTTGTATCATTTTTTTGGGGACTTTATCATCTGTGACAACAGAATGGAAAAGTACCATAATGAATTATTGTAATAATAAAATTAATAGACAGCCTTAATAAATGTAATAAAAATAAAGGCCCACATGAGAGTCAAATCTTATGGTAGCCAACTAATGGAGAAGTATCAATTATAATATTCATCATTAATACTTATGCATTTTCTTTGTTTGTGCTGTTTGAGATTAATGTTTTAAAGTAATCATATAACATGTGTTGAAATTTACTCTATAGGAATATAGGTTGCTTTTTTTTAATAGTAGGAATTTTGAACAGTACTTCGAATTATTGCAACTTGCTTGGTGGCATATTATGAAACAGAGCTCATGGTTGTCAATTCAGCATGTACTACAGATGCGAAATTTGTTGCTAACTTAGTGAGTTATCTTGAACATTGGCATTGTTGTGATATTACATATTAAACTTTATGCTATTAAACTTACTTTGAAAATTTGAATTCGGTTCCAGTTGGAATTCAGCCCCATTGCACATTTGGGGCAAATGCCCAGGGGCCTGGATAAGCTGGACTTAAGCAGATTTTCTGGTTATAAATTTCCATCCTCCAGTGTCAGGGGAGGGGAGGCTGTAGGTCTTCTGTACCCAGGGCCTGAAATGAGCTTAAATCGGCACTGTTTTAATTTATTATTTATCGAAATTTTCTTATTGAAGCAATTATTTATAGAGCTTTTGGGTACCTATTATCACAACCTATTGGTTGCTTATTCACCACATACGACACATTGGAAATCAGGATTGCCAACTTGGCGAGTTATTAATAAAGTTGCCCATTGTTGCGATAATACATAAGTGCTGAGTTTTTTTTTGTCTTGTCTTTATGTAAGTAAAGGAACTTATTGTTTTTGTTTTGTTTACAGGAACTAAGAAGCGAAACATGTAGAAAATGCTCTAAATCCTCTTCTGTCATTGTGTTTATAGTGAATGCATCTTATTGGTTAATATTACCAATATTTATGTTAGCAAGAATTTGGGAAAGCAATCACCATCCCACAGTCCCTACAACTGATGAGTATCTAATAAATGTTTCAAAACATTATTTCCTAATAGTATTAGACAAACTATAACTGGCAGACCAGATGCATCTTGTCTAACTGTTTTGTTTTATTATATCAGGTTTCAAAACTAATGAAGAAATCAAATAAAATATTGGATAAAAAAATTCTCTTAAGAGTATATATTTTTTTTTTCCTATGTAAAAAAATTTCCCTAGAAATTTTAATATCTTTCCTTTCATTTTCAAAATATAGTCGTAGGATTTTGTGTGTAAACATTTAAATGTGCAAAAAAGGGTACCAGTCCTAATAAATACCCATACAGTTATTGAAACATGTTTATTTGTGCTGTTGAATTTCAGCTGAAAATAGAAGTGCAAAGAGTCATAACTTCATTTATTGCATTAGCATTAAAGAATTTTGTAGTCTTTATTGTATTGTATTATTTTATCTTTATGAGTATAAATAATAAATTATATTGATCTGGTGAAAATTGTTTTTCCCCATTCCTAAAAAGTATATGACTTGCTGTCTTAAACTGTCCTGACTAATAATAGAATTGCTTATTATTAAATATGTTAAAATTTGAATACTCAAGTTTTTTTTATAAGGTAATCATTATGAAAGTAGTTAAAAATGTTGCAAGCTTAATTTTATGTTGATTGTAAAATGCTGTGATGTGAAATCAAGAGAGATAATGAAAACATGGCTTAAAACGCATACAGAATTAAGGAGAAGGTTATTAATTTTTTTCTGTTAATATTACTGATTGATCTGTGGGATTACTTCCAAAAAACAGATTCTTGCACTCATAAGATATGTCTAAAGATAACAATTTTTTTTTTTGATGGATCTTACTTCAAGTAAAGATTTTTCTAAAGATATATATTTATTACATTATTATAAATGTAAGGATAATTAAATTAGATCTAAAATTAAATGGCTAGCCACTTCTAACTTTTATTTTCCCGCTACATCTTCAAGTATTAAATTTATTACCCAGTTCGGGAATGGATAACACATGGCTTTAAAAGGACTTCCACTGCTCCTACCATTAATTTTTATTACCTAGTATTTCAAATATATCTCTTCAATAAGGAATGTACTTGAATAGACATCTGGCTTTTGAGTGGCCATGGACGCTTGATGATTTTTAACAGGTGTCCATCTCTCTCCCTCTCTTACAAACAGATTACAAAATGATCTCATGGAATAAAGACGTTAAAATAAAATGTCTTGATCTTCACTCGAAAAACACGACATACAGTAGGATTTTAGTTTTGTCATTAATTTTTATATTCAGATTTACTTTTGACATAAAATCTTAATTTTTCATTTGATGCCTAGCCATTTTCTTTGGCCTTAAATTTTTATAAAATACAACTTTTTGGTTTCACTAATTTGTGTTACTGTATACTCAAACACAGCATTTTTTTTTATTCTCAAATTTTTTTCACTGTTTGGTAATATTTTAAAAGTATCTACATCTTCTTTTTGGTATCCAATCAAGATCTTTCTGATCAGATTTTTTTGTCACTTAATTTCAATTCTCAGACTTTTTTTACTACATTCAGATCTTACTGAACTGATAAATTTTCAACATCTTTTTTTCTCAGTTTTTATCAGACACCTCAAAATTTTGTATCATTCTTAAGTATGATGTAAACTTCTTAATTTAGATTTTATTAATACATTTAAAAGTTAAGTTGTAATGGCTTAAGAATTCAAGTTAACACACTGGGTATCGGAACAGTTATTACAGCCATCTAAAATGTAATGAATGGAGATAGGATCCCAACAGGGCTAAGTGTTCTGGTTACAAAAGTATCTAAAATAGTATTGCATTAGAAAATTCTACTTATCTTTCATATTTTTTTTTTTATATAAATAGTATATAAAATTTTCATTCATAGTAATTTTATTTTTAAAATGTATATCATAATGCTAGTGGTGTAATGTACACCCCACATCCTGGGTGTCCCAAAGCCTGACTGACACAAAGTGCGCAATCCTTTGTAAGATCCGACTTGGGACCTAAAACCTGACTTTGCAGAGGGCCCTAATATTCTCTGTTACACGACTGCTTAAAGCTTTTCCGTTTTGCGGGAGCAGGTGATAAAGTCGCCAAAAATGATACAGCTAATGCCTAATGGAATATTCCTGTTGGTTTCCCTTTGCCACCACATTTTCAGAACAAGTCATGGTCTTGTCTTATCTGTATTGTTTATGTTCCTTGTGTGTTATAGCCAATAACGCCAACTTGGCGAAATGGAAAAGTGTCTCTTAAAAGCAATATTTCTTATCTTTTTTTTTTGTTTCTAATGCGCTGCGGATTGGTGTTTTACCATTGCAGACATAGTACATTTCCCAGAAGCTAGTATCTCTTTTTAGTATGGCATCATTTTAGCATATACCAATCGCTGCTGATAATTTTAACACCCAGTTTCCTCCCTAGAGGAGACACCTGTGTTCTGACAATGTGAACCTGTGCTAGGATTTAATTTTGCTGAGAGCATCCAAGCCGAACAGATATTCTAGGGATCTTTTTCATGCCATTATAATCATACAACATGGCTACTGTCAATTTTCTGTGTCATCAAAATCCACCGACTAGGGCCAGGGTTGAACCTGCAACTTTAGGTGCAGAAGGCCAGCAACAAACCAACCACGCCACCCAGTTGGCATATTTCTTACGTAGATTATAAAATACACATTAGATGTTTCGAGAAATTTTCGGAGGGAAGTGCCTTTCAATTTGGGAAAGGTGTATTAAGGTATAATGTGCTAATATTTTTCCTTTCATTCATTTATTAATGCTTTATTTTCTTAAATACTGAACAATAAATTTTTGTTATATGATGTATAATTTTTTGTATATATTTTGAGCATATATCCTTCTACTTTTATCAGTTTTATTCTGTGATCTATATTCCATCGGATAAAGATCACAGATAATCCTATGTATTGAAAAGAGTGTATTAGATGGTCTTTTCTTCTGTGATGATAATTGTATTATAATTACATCACAGTTGTAAAAGTCTTTCTGAGATAATAAAATTACAGGAGTTGAGAGGCAGTTGCAAGTAAGTATTTAAATATTATTATTCAATCAGAGGACATTGATGCTTGTTATATACTAAGACAAAGTTGTATGCACTTGGTAAGTTTTTTTCTATTAATCTTTTCTTAAAATGTCTTTTTTAAAATATATGGATTTATTGGTTTTTTATTCAATTTTTTAACTTAAAAAGTGATTTTACTGCATTTAATGAGCAACAATGCAAATATTAAAAGATACATAAAGTACAAGGGGTGATCAAATGAAAAGGTACGAAACAACATAAAAATGAAACAGTTAAATATTTGCATATTCCGCCAAGGGAGAATGTAGTGAGACATCTCGGGATGCCATTGGAGACTCTGACTGGGGTCGGATCATGCGCGAGTGCCCGCATGCGCAGGAGGAGAGCAAAGGCTCTTATAAAAAGCGGCGTCCAAATGATGCGAGCACAGAAAAAAGCATTAACTACGTTGTGTACTGGGAGACACTCCGACGCCTACACAGGTCCATCAAGAACAAAAGACCGGGGCTGCTCACGGAGGGTGTGGTTCTGCTCCATGATAACGCGCATCCACACGTCTCCAGAGTCACACAAATGGAACTGGACAAGTTCCAATGGGAGACGTTGGACCATCCGTCCTACAGTCCGGACATGTCACCCTGCGATTTCCATGTGTTTGGTCCACTGAAGAAACACCTGAAAGGAAAGTGCTTCAACTCGGACGACGTACTCAAGGACACTGTGAAGGACTGGGTCTCGTCACAGCCACAGGAATTCTGGGAACAAAGAATCCTGCGGCTTGTTCATCAGTGGGATCATTGTGCTCAGGCCTATGGTGTATATTTTGAATAAAGTCTATATTTGTACCCACCGTGTCGTTTCGTACCTTTTCATTTGATCACCCCTTGTAATATAAAGCCCTTTTTTATCCTTTTGGGATAAATTGTATCTTCTGGGTAATGTGAAAATGCTGACATTTTAACAATTATATATTTAAATTGTTTGTTTTTTTAAATATATTTACTGATATAGATATTGTTTTCCCATGCACAGTGATCCATCATCTTTTATAAATATTTCCAAGATTTATGATTCTCCAGATTTTATATAGTTTGTGCTGTGCTAGATAACCAGTGGAGCACACAAAGAGGTGGCCCCCGGGTCCAGTCCCCCCCCCTCCCATAGCCCTTGATTTTTTTCCCGATTGATTATAATCCTATGTATATAGTATGTAAAATTTAATTGAACATTTGTGATTATTAAGCATTAATAATTAATTTTATTAGTTAAATGATAATTATTTATTCAATAATTAATTTTGTACTGTTTTTTTGCTCCCAAAAATATGTAAAATAAAAAGAATATGTTGGTTGGTGTATTGGAGCATAAGAGAATGGTGGACTTTCGACCCTGGACCCCCCCCCCCTTCTGAAAAATTCCTGTATGTGCCACTGTACATAACATATAATTAATGGAAAGTCTTGAATATTGGATCTACGGATATAGGTTTCTGGGAACCCTCAGACCCGTATCTGGCTAGAAAAAGTTCTGTATAGGTCTTGGTTAAGTTGCATTTTCATGCTGGATAGTATGGAGCTTAGCAATTGGACGAGTGGCGGCAGGCCGGTAGGCGGGGCTTCGAGGCGATGATCTTTGGTGGCTCGGTTTTGGAATCTGGTGGAAGAGAGTGTCTTCCAATTTGGATGTAGTAGTGATGAGGATATTGGCTCAAAAAAGGCTGCCTACATGGGGGTGTGAGTGTGTGTAATGATGTGTGGTGACGCAATGTCCAATAGGGGAAAAAATTTAAAGCAAGTATGAAAAAAGCAACCGGCGGGTTTCTGCGAGGCGGACACCCTCCTTCGCATTGACCGCGCACGGCCGTGCTGCAGTTATAGTCTTGAGTGTAGTGGGAGCTCTGAGCACTCCGCAACAAGAGCAGTTAACATTGAATGGAATAAATAAAAGTTCATCCAAATAGTTAAGAGAATTGAATTTAGCAAATAAAAGAGAAATTAAAGTTATGGAGGATTGTACGAGTCCAGGAGAATTCTCCTGGGTCGCTTCCTCTTAATATTGGCTGTATAATTTTCAAGGTTTTGCATATTAATATTATCAGAGCTATTGAGTGAATCAAAAAATTTAATAGAGATATCTTGGATATGCTGCTTAAAGGATGGTATATTTAAACAATTACGAATGTCGGCGTTGCGCATGCGTCTAGTAGCGCCAACTATCATTCTGATGAGAGTATTTTGAGCGGTATCTAGAATTTTAATATTGGTCTTGGCTGCATAACCCCAACCTGGACATGCGTATGACATGATGGGACGCAAAACGACTGTATAGAGAAGCACTTTGTTATGTAAATCTAAATGAGAATTCCAGTTGATTAGGGGAAGAGTTTAAACATTACTTTCCGGAATTTGTCGCGAGCGTGTAAAATGTGTGATTTTTATGTAAGTTTACTGTCAAAAATGAGACCAAGGTATTTAATTTCCTGAGACCAGGGTATAATTGTGTTGTACATTGTGGGTGAGGGTGGGAGTGTACGCTTTCGTGTAAAAATGACCGCAACCGATTTGTCGACGTTAATTTTGATCTTCCATTTGTTGAAGTAATTTTCTAGAAGTGCGAGATGCTTATTTAGTGCAAAGTTACTGTTTTGGGTGTTTTGAAACATGCGAGCACCGCAGTGTCATCTGCGTACATATTGATGTCAGTAAGTGAATATGTTGGTATGTCATTTAGGTAAAGGTTAAATAAGATGGGACCGAGTAACGATCCCTGGATTACACCAGCATAAATGTTTTTTTTGTATCAAACATTTATATAATTGATCCATAGGCACACTAAAGTACCAATCGGTACCTTTGCTTTACCTGATGCCAGATTTCCCAAATTCACATTGATTTCATTGGTCCCTTTCCACCTTCTAATGGTCAAAGTTACTGTCTGACAGTAGTTGACCGCTTTACGAGATGGACGGAAGTGATCCCAACTGCTGATATGACTGCAGAAACCGTATGTAGAGCTTTGCTATCCGTTTGGATATCACGTTTTGGTTGTCCTACTATTATTACAACAGACCAAGGCACAAACTTCAAATCAAGCCTTTTCAGAGAGCTGAGTAATCTTCTTGGCACAAACAGAATACGTTGCTGTGCCTATCATCCAAAAGCCAATGGTCTTGTTGAAAGGCTGCACCGTCATCTCAAGAGTGCCATCAAAGCTCATGAGAATTCGAAGTGGAGTGAAATTATTCCAATTGTACTACTCGGCATGCGTTCTGCAGTAAAAAAGGATATCAACGCCACTTGTGCAGAACTGGTCTATGGAACTACTCTAAGATTGCCATCTGATCTTTTCACCACAGACAAGATTACCACCACCTGCAAGCAAACCTATGTCTCATTTTTATGGGAGAAAATGAGAGCACTACAACCAATACCAACATCTGCACATTCGAATAGCTCTATGTTTGTGCCAACTAATTTAAAGAGCTGTTCACATGTTTTTCTGAGAATTGATAGTGTACAGTCACCACTATCACAAAATTATACAGGACCTCATGAAGTAATCCATCGAACAGACAAAGTGTTCACCATCCTCATAAATGGAAAAAAGAAGGCAGTTTCAATTGATCGGTAAAACCAGCTTATGTCTGGAATGACACCGAAGATATTCCTCTTACTGGAATATCAAAACAACAAGCTAGTGAAACTGATCAACATCCAAAAGACAAAACTATGTCTCACATAAATAAAACTGAATCTCAATCAAATGAGAAAACTGTTAAACAAACTAGAAGTGGAAGACATGTCAGATTTCCCAAAGATCTGGAACACTATATAACATAGTATATATGTATGTATTTTTATTTTTCTTTACGTTAAATTGACTTTAGCATAAATTTCAAACATTTAAAGATATTTATGTATTTTCAATCATTTTAATATATATATTTTTTTCAATTGTTTATTTCTGAGTTTACAAATCTAAAACTATGTATGATCATCTCAGATTACTACAAATAATAGCACATGATTTAATATTACAAATTGTGTTTGATAAATAATATATCAGTAATAATATTTGTCTAATTAATTTTCTTTTTCCTTTCAAACTTTAAAAAGAAAATGTACATTATGCATCCAACCTTGTGTTTCAAAAAAAAAAAATAATTAAAGAAAAATCAACATTGTACATCTTAGATTTAATTATTTTGTTGTGGTTGTTAAAATAGCAAATTTTGTATTCAAAACTAGTGTTATAGGTATGTAGGTACAAATTTTTACTTCTTAATTATTTTATTACTTGATACTACTAATATTTCTTTATTAACAATTTTATGCCTTATATGTAAGTGTGCGAGAAGTTAACTCTTGAAAATTCAGGTTATTTTCAACTTGTTTAAAATACTTGTATGTATTTATTTTGTTATGTATATATTTTGTGTAAGTAAGTGTTGACAACAATATAGAAATTGCCTGTGTTCAACCAGTATTTGTAAATATCTATCAATTTCTATGAGCCTATTAATAGTACATTTTAATTGCTTAAATTTAAATAATGAACTGTCGAGCTATTAATCCTGATCTTGGTAATATTCTCAATTGTTTGTTTACATTAGGATTACCTTTTGACTCTTTACTTTTGCAATCCAAATAATGTATCCTGCTGCTGAATTAATGTAATATTTCAATTGTTATTGTAAAATTGAATCTAAAGTACACATTTTTCATTTAATGTGCTTATTTGTAAAATCTTATGAAGCGTTTTGTGCAAACCATTGTTTTTATTGTATTGTGTAGAACATAAGTCCATTCATATTTATTTTAACATTCCAGTACAACATACATTCATTTCATGTAGATTTTCGACCCTTACAAGTTTTATTTTTACTATTTCCATGTATTTAATGTTTATATTTTGTTGTCTTATGTAACATTTGTTGTACAGTGGTGCCTCACACAACGAACTTAATTCGTTCCAGGAGCAAGTTCGTTATGCGAAAAGTTCGTTATGTGAAACGCGTTTTCCCATAACAATACATGTTAAAAAAAATAATTCGTTCTGTAGCATAAAATATGGTAAGATGACATAAAAAAAAGATAAATTTTTTGTTATTATTTTTATTTAGATACATCTAAAAACATAATGAAAAAAACACACATTTTTTAATTTTAAGAAATAATCGAATCTTGCACATCTCCATCCATTTTCCGCTTTTTGGCCGATGGTGCAGTGAAAAACCTGTCCAAAGTCGTTTGTTTCTCTCTTTTCTTCAACATCTGCCGGAAATAACGGACAAGAGTATCGGAGTACAGGTCGTTGATCCTGTTTGCTTCAGCGGAATCCGGATAGTGGGCATTGGTAAACTCCTGAACTGCTTTCCATTTGACCAGGATGTTCTTGATGTCAGCAGTTGGAATTGTTTGATTGTTGCTCCTCGTTATCAGATGACGCTTCCCTTTGAGCATTGTCCTGTTGTTGGGCCAGAAGTGTTTGGAGCTCTTCAGTTGTCAGCTCTTCTTTGTGTTCCTCAATAAGCTCCTCTACATCCTCTTCCTCTACCTCTAATTCCAACCTTTGGGCCACTGTGATGATGTCCTTCACCACTTCTGTGTCATCAACTACTGCTTCTTCCTGAATCCACGAAGGCACAAGCATCTTCCAAGCAGAAATGAGGGTCCTTTGTAACACTTCTTCCAGGCCTTCTGTATAAGTCGTATTGCCAAAAGGATATCAAATTTCTCCTTCCAAAACATTCGGATAGTCATATTGTCTCCACCAAACTCGCATTCTTCAAACACCTTATTAAAGAGGGCTCTAGTGTAGAGTTTTTTAAAGTTCGCAATAACTTGCTGATCCATTGGCTGGAGAATGGATGTGGTGTTTGGTGGCAAATACTGCACCTTGATAAAAGGATAATTTTCCTGCAATATTTCTTCTAGGTCTTTTGGGTGAGAAGGGGCATTGTCAAGTATCAGAAGGGCTTTGAGCGGCAGTTCTTTTTCCAACAAGAATTTCTTCACGGCAGGAGCAAAGGTTTCCAGAATCCATTCGTTGAAGATAACTTGGGTCACCCAGGCTTTTTGATTGGACTTCCAATGGACGGGCAATTTGGACTTAATAACGTTATTTTTCTTAAAAATTCTTGGATTTTCAGAGTGATAAACCAATAGAGGTTTGATCTTGAGGTCTCCGCTGGCATTAGACGAAATCATAAGGGTAAGTCTGTCCTTCATGGCTTTGTGTCCTGGCAATTTCTTCTCTTCTTTTGTAATGAAGGTTCTGCTCGGCATTCTTTTCCAGAAAACACCCGTTTCATCGGCATTGAACACTTGTTGTTGGCAGTATCCTTCATCCATAATAAATTTTTGAAAATTAATAGAGAACTTTTCTGCTTTTTTTTTATCAGCACTGCCAGCCTCACCATGCATATTAACGCTGTGGATTCCATACCTTTTCTTAAATCTAAAAAACCACCCCCTGCTGGCTTTGAAATCTTCTTTATTATCTTGATTGCTGCTACTTCCAGGGATGTTTTTCTTTAGATCTTCATAAATTATCTTGGCCTTGTGACAGATAATATCTTGGGTTGTTACGTCACCTTTCACCTGCCTGTCCTTAATCCAAATCGCTAATAGCCTCTCCATTTCCTCGTGGATTGAAGATCTATGTTTTTCATTAAATAGTTTTGATACTCCTTTGGCTACTTTGGCTGATTTTATTGCATCCTTGTTTGTCAAAATGGTGAAAATGGTGGTCTTGTTGAGGCCAAACTCTTTGACGAGGTCACACTGTTTTACCCCACATTCACTCCTTCTAATTATTTCCTGTTTCATTTCAAGAGAAATCACCTTCCTGCTTTTTTTAGAACCCATCATATAAAAAAAATGTTGAGTTTATCTTAAAAGGACGACTGCCGTGATACGTGTGCGATTTAATTCGTAATGAAGAACGATTGCTGCGATACGTGCGTAAGTTAAGCGTACTACGCAGTGACTAACGAGTCTAACGACTGCCTGCGCGGGAGGATGCAATTAATCGGCAGTGATCGTAGAAGATCGGGCGACTTCGTTGTAATGATGAACGATTGCTGCGACACGTGCGTAAGTTAAGCGTACTGCTCAGTGACTAACGACTGCCTGCGCGGAAGGATGCAATAAATCGGCAATGATCGTGTGAAGTGGGCGACTTCGTTGTGTGAAGCGAAGTTCGTTGTGTGAAGCGAAGTTCGTTGTATGAATCGTGAAATGAACGAAAAGGAAGTTCGTTGTGTGCAGCGTTCGCTGTGCGAGGCGTTCGTTATGCGAGGCACCACTGTATTTGTCTTCTGTAATTATTTATCGTTCGCCTGCTCTCTGGGGGGATACTCTGTAGAGTTTCTTAACTCCTCATCCTTTTGGGTTTCCCATTGCGATCTGCGCATGCGCGAGACCTCCAGCGATTGCAAGTGGTGCTTGCTCGCGCAGGCAACTGGGATGCAATCTGCGCATGCGTTAGCTTTTAAAATACAGCGACCCAGTGCATGCATTCCGATTACACACTTCCCTGGCAGCGCACGCGTCCCTCCGAGAACAGTCAGCGAGCATAAGAATAAATGAAAGTAATAATCTTTAAACATCGCCTCGTTTATTAAGCATACTGTCTCCCACAATGGTGACCTGTACAATTCACGAATAACTACCTTCATTTGACTTCAGCATAAATTTCAAACATTTAAAGATATTTATGTATTTTCAATCATTTTAATATATATTTTTTTTCAATTGTTTATTTCTGAGTTTACAAATCTAAAACTATGTATGATCATCTCAGATTACTTTGAACTCGGTACCTTCCGATTCGTAAGCGCGTAACTTACCACTAGACAAAAGTGATCACTCCTGTCCGGAGGCTGTTACTGGCTTATTTAGATTCCGCCACAGTACTCCCCCACCAGTGAGTCGGTGGATTGGCAAACGAACGAGATATTTGTTGTAATGGCGAGCGTGGGAATTGCTACTATTGCGTCAAGTGAGTCTGACGACTTTGCTGCGCCGAGTGGGTCCGACGACTTTGCTGCGTCGAGGGGGTCCGGCGACTTTGCTGCGCCAAGTGAGTGTGGCGCAGCAAAAGTCGCCGTACCCACTCAGCGCAGCAAAGTCGCCAGACTCACTTGGCGCAGCAAAGTCGCCGGACCCCCTCGGCGAAGCAAAGTCGTCAAAACTCACTCGGCGCAGCAAAGTCGTCGAACCCTCTCGACGCAGCAAAGTCGTCGGACCCACTCGGCGCAGCAAAGTCGTCGAACCCACTCGGCGCAGCAAAGTCGTCAGACTCACTTGACGCAATAGTAGCAATTCCCACGCTCGCCATTACAACAAATATCTCGTTCGTTTGCCTATCCACCGACTCACTGGTGGGGGAGTACTGTGGCGGAATCTAAATATGCCAGTAACAGCCTCCGGACAGGAGTGATCACTTTTGTCTAGTGGTAAGTTACGCGCTTACGAATCGGAAGGTACCGAGTTCACAAACCTCCAATATTGGTGACCTCGGCTGAAAAGAAAAGAAAAAAAAACGCAAAATCTTCTGATGTGTCATGGCGCCATCTACCTGCAAGCAAAGTCGTCAAAACTCACTTGACGCAGCAAAGTCGTCGGACCCACTCTGCGCAGCAAAGTCGTCTCACATATGACGCAATCAGCCAAAAGCCGTCACAACTCATGACGCAGCAGCAAAAACACGCTTGATTAAACAAATACATCGTTCGTTCACCCTCCACCGACTCCCTGGTGGGGTGTATGTAGCGGTACCATCTATATAAGCCAGTAACTACCTCCGCACCACGGTGATCATTTTGGTGTAGTGGATAAGTTACTCGGTTTCGGATCCAAAGGTACCTGGTTCTATCCTACAGGATAAGCGCGCCACTTCAATCTGAATAAGTGTCGTTAACTCGCACCGAGAAGGTGCGGTTAGTGATGTAGCAAAAACATGCTTGATTAAACAAATACATCGTTCGTTCGCCCTCCACCGACTCCCTGGTGGGGTGTATGTAGCGGTACCATCTATATAAGCCAGTAACTACCTCCGCACCACGGTGATCATTTTGGTGTAGTGGATAAGTTACTCGGTTTCGGATCCAAAAGGTACCTGGTTCTATCCTACAGGATAAGCGCGCCACTTCAATCTGAATAAGTGTAGTTAACTCGCACCGAGAAGGTGCGGTTAGTGATGTAGGAGTGGAGAAGGTGAGTGAGTGGTTGTGGGAAATTTTTTGTAGTTAATAAGTTTGAATGTGAGGCCGTCTATCCAGACTCTGTCAAATGCTTTTTGAATGTCTAAAAAGACGGCCCCAGTGGATCTTTGTTTTTCAAAGCCAGCTGTGATAGTTTCAGTCAGTTTAAGAAGAGGGTGAGTAGTGGAAAGGTTTTTAGTGAATCCATATTGGTTGGGTTAATAATGTTATTTTGAGAGATAAAATCTTTAAGTCTGTTGAGGATGATAAATTCGGTAATTTTACTTAAGCTAGAAAGTAGGGAAATTGGCCTATATGACTCAGCCAATTTTGAATTTTTACCAGGTTTGAGAATTGGGAATATTACAGCCTCTTTCCATAAGGTAGGAAAGTGATTAAATTTAATAATTTTGTTAATGAGAATTGTGAGAATTAGTACAACTTTAAGAGGGAAATTTTTGATCATTTTGTTAGTAATGAGGTCCTTGCCGGGAGCTTTTTTACTATTAGATTTTTTAATGTAAGTGATGATTTCGTCCGGCAGGACGGGGTCGAGGTAGGTAGTTGGGTTAGTAGAGAGAAAATTGCTGACTGTGTTATTTATGTGATCGTCCTCTGTGGTGTCATCTTTATTTTGTGGTGAGTTTTCTGTGAAATTATTTTTAAGTGTGTCTGCTAAAATGTTTACTTTTTGTTTTTGTCTGTGATTGCACTGCCTGACGCGCATTCGAGTGGTGGTATCTGATGCCTTTTGTTTTTGAAGAATTTTTGTGTACTCCAAAGGCTATTGTCTTGAGCATTAAGTGCTTCCAGCCGTTTATTCCAAGAATCATTTGAATATTTTTAAGAGTGTTTTTAACAATTTGTTGTGCGCGATTGTAGTCTGTTTTGTGTGTGGAGTCTAGTGTACGCTGATAGCGTTTACGAAGCTTGTTCTTCTGTTGTATGAGTGTATGAATGTGAGGTGGGGTGTAGCTGCGGTGTTCGTTTCCTATTGGACGGGAGGCGTGGCTATGGGTGGCGAGTACTGTGTTAGAAAAGTTTTTCAGTTTGCGTTCCAGATCAGTAGAATTTGTAATGCTGTTTGGATGAAAATCAAAAAGAGAGAAATTACTATTTAAATTTGTAGTGTATTGTGACCAGCAGATGGAGACTGCTCTGGGGTTGTTTGTGTACGTAGGTGTTTTAAGTTTAAAATAAATAAAGACTGGATTGTGATCAGATGAGAGATCGGAAGTAGTGTAGATGTCGAAAGGGTAGAAAACATTTCTGATGAGCGCGATGTCTATTGTGTTAGCTGTACCGTTACTAAATCGAGTGTGTGTATTAGGATAAGCAATGTTGAGGTTTAATTGATTAGCGAAGTTTAAGAGTTTAATGCCTCTAGTGGAATTGTGTAAGCAGTTCCAAGCGCTGTGTGTGGCGTTGAAATCACCAAAGATCACACAGTCACTGCTGGTCTGAATGAGATTTTCGAGGTCTATAGTGAAAATGTTAGTGTCTGATCTGGGAGGAATGTACACAGAAATGATATAAATTGGGTTGTGATTTAGAGGAGTGACAAGAATAATAGTGGCTTCTATGGCTTGTGATTGAGATGTTGGAAGGTGAAAGTGTTTGATATTGTTTTTAATGAGAATGAGAGTGCCTCCCACCGCTCTGTCTTCCGTGATTCTGTCGTTCCTGTAGCAGCGGTAATTTGGAATACTGAAGGTATAGGCCGGTCTCGGGTGTGATTCCTGAATTAGCATAATATCTGGGGCGTGCTTCTCTGTGAAAATACGAAGTTCAATTCTTCTATTAATCAGTCCATTTGCGTTCCAAGAACACAAACTGAGGCCAATGGGTGACGATTTACGCATTAAAATTATTATTGAGGGATGCCTCGATTAGGCCGTATAATTGGTTAGGATTGCCATGGGCGGCACTGATTTGGTTCAAATTTCCGGCTATCCCAGAGGCCCCGCTAAAGGCTTGAGAGAGTTGAGCAAGTGCGAACATGGGTATTTGAAGAGTTTGCTGAATACTGATGTTAGTAGCAGCATTCAGAGGATAATTTTGAATAGGAATGGGGTTTATTTGTTGAGCAGTTATGGCCTCAGTTTGCCGTGAATTCCCAGCTCTTTGAGTGCTGTGTGCTGCCGCCTGTCGTGATTTATTAGTCTGAATGGTGTTTTGTGTGACCGCTTGTGCGTATGATGTGTTCGGTCTGACTATGCTATTAAATATATTTGTAAATGTGTTTTTGTTTCTGTTAAGTGCAGCGCCCTTAGGGGGCTTTGGGTAGCAAGGACAACCCTGCCAGTTGGCCATGTGGCCGTAGACCTGACAGTTTATGCAGTATTTGATTTCTAGTTTTTGTTTGATGTGGCAATCGCGTGTGATTTGAGCTTCTCCGCATTTTAAGCAGCGGGGGTTTATGTGGCAGTTTTCAGAAGTGTGGTTGAAGTTGTTGCAGGTGAAGCATTGGGTGACTCCTTTTTGAATATTGGGAAAACCTCAAACCATTTTATATTCCCATTCTAAGGAAAAAAATTGGTAGTTTCCTATATTTATTACAATATCTGTAACAGAAGTGCATCATGGTTGTGAAAATCTCTGAAGCATTAAATATAGTAATAAGAAATTAATAAATTCTATTTATGAACAGCAGCGCAATTTGAATTGATATAGTTATTCAGTTATGATTTTGTTTTTTCAACTGTCTATTTTTTGAGATAATGATCACAACCATGTAGGATACAGGAGCATCTTATTGAAATATCTACAAATGAGGGACTTAAATCAATGTTTGAACAAGGATATCACAAATTTTGGTTACAAAAGCAGATCCCAATTTTATGTCCTGCATTATGGATTATTAAACAGAAGTTGTAGACTACTTTCCCGTCTTCCAATATGGTAAAACAAAAATTCAAAGTGCCGTAAAAAAATCCCATCACAAAAAAAAACACCAAAAAACTAGTATTTGCGGTTGCTACTCACTAACACTGAGATAGACATAAATACACTCATAACATCTCATCAAGTTCACCCATGCCATTAATTTTTTTAAATTTTATTTTAAATAAAAGTTATAATTTCAATAAATAATTCTTCAACAAAATGTTGTTTTAAATTTGTAATTTTTATACTATACATTAATGTAACTTTTTCACTTGGGCCTAATGTAACCTTGGCAGTGCTGGTTTATCCATTGGGCGCTTGGGGCGAGCCCGGATAAGCTGACATAACCAGATTTTCTGGTTATAAATTTCGCTCATCCAGTGCCAAGGGGGCCTGTAGATCTTCTGAGACCAGGGCCCAAAATGAGTTAAATCAGCATTGGACCTCTTTTTAAAGAAAAAAGGGTCTGTGGGCAAAATTTGACTGTAAAAAGGGGTATGTGAGCAAGTTTTGACTATAAAAAAAGGAGTGGATTGAGACAAAGCTTTTGCACCCTGAAATTTTTTTTAATGCAATGCTAGCGCCATCTGTTATATAATATGGAAACTATAAAATAATTGAATAGTCCTATACTATTTTTGTATTGCTGTATTAGTCGAATGATTTTTGCTGAAGTTCTTATCGCATTTTATTTACATTTTGGATAATTTTTACTTTTGATTTCTTGTTATTTTTTGCTTTATTTTATTAATTGTTTTATTATCTTTCTTGTTATACCTAATGAATCTATTTTTATAGACAAGCGAAACAAATGTTTTGATATAATTTAATTTTTTCAATTACATGAAAAACTAGTTGTCAATTATTTTTGAAAATATTACTTTTTATTTCTTAAAATGTTCATTTTTGTAAAATTTTTTAGTCTTTTAAAGTTATTTATGTTTCTTAGATTATTGCAAAGAAAAGTTAGTATGGATTTGAATATCTATTCCCTTGGTGATTTTTAATAATTTTTCTAAAAAAACCTGAAAAAAAACAAAATTTCTTTTGAGATCTCAGCTTTAAATCCATACTTAATTTTAAAGAATATATGTTTGAGAGTATATACAAAAATTTTCACTGCTCTGTGATGAACAGAAAAAAAAGTCTTAGGGATTCGAACTTTTATACCTTCAAAACTGAAATTCTGAGAAAAATGCATTTAAAATTTGTTAAGGCATATAAAACAAAAACTTACAATGCCCATAATTTTTTAATATGTTATTTTCCTATGTATGTTCTACATTAAAACACAATTTTAATTTTACATGACTGAAAGTAATTTTTTCATTTCGACATAAACTTTTGCAAAATATTGATAGCATTTGTTACCACAAGATTACTCTCAGCTTAATCGTTTAACTATTGGCATAAATATGCAATTAAAATATGATATCCTGGTGATTATATTTGATTTCAATATATTGTAATTTGTGTGTTGAAAAATATAGCTCAAATGTTGTATTAATATAATATTAATACATGTACATTATATTATATTGAGAAAGTTATTCTTAAAAGGTACTTTTAAAAAACTACTTGATAAGTTGACATATTACTTAATTCTTTTGAAAAAAGAATAGAATTTAAATCTAGTTGAATTATTTTACATGTTATATAAAAACTTAGGTTATTTTTCTAATATTTTATGCTTAAATATTTTTCACACAAAGCAAAAGTATAGATATTTTAATGAAATTACAAAATCCAATATATTTGGCTTTTTCAGTCATATTTATTTTTCATACAATAAATTATTTTTCATTTTCTAAATTAATTGCAGATTAAACTGAGGTTTGGAAGATAATCATGAGATATATTCACAAAAATAAATAATATTTAGGACAACAGATGGCGCTAGCATTGTATTCAAAAAAAATTTCAGGGTGAAAAAGCGCTGTCTCGATCCACTCCTATAAAAAAAGGATCCATGGGTTAAAAAAGTTTTGAAACCACTGATTTAGATAATAAGCCTCTTTCAAGCTCTCAGAAGTATTTATTTGGTATTAGTTTTTAATCTACATTTGAAGTTGTATTTCCCTTAGCTAGTTTCCTTGTCAATTTTACTATTAAAAATCTTTTTTTAAGAATATCAATATAATTTTAGAACTTTACTATTTTTATTTTGAGTTAGAAAAGAACTGTGCATGAAAGAATGGTGAACTTCCTGATTTTATCTTAACAAATTGTTCTGCTATAGGTGATTATGTAAACAGAAAGCAAGTGATTTAAATAATCATCTGACATGAGGAGTGATGTGCTGTTATAACTGGCCATACTCTTTAGTGTAAGTAAAAGAAAGGATCTAAGCCTGTCTGGACGAATCATAATTCTTTGATCATGGGCAAACTGTTGGGGTTGAACAAATGGTTCACTGTATGTAAGCACTCAAATTTTCATGGGGCACTGTGTCATGGGTTTTGCTGTGAATTTGTTGATACCTGTAAAACCTTTCTCATAAGGGTCAACTGCCATGAAAAATAGAACACAGATGAATAGAGCTATATTTTACTAGCTTGCATTGTAACATTGGATTGATACCCTAGACTGCAAGAGATCAAAGTTATTTAACGCTAATTCACAAAAAGTGCTATCAATCAGATCAAAAACGTTTTCTAGCAATGGGGTACAAAAAACCATCATCTTTTGTGGATTACTCTGATCACTGTGCATTTCAAGGCATAAATATTAGCAGGGGCCGAAATATCACCATTTGAATCTAAACATGGGGGGAAATGTTTGTACTGTGAGTCTAAGTTGATGTGTACATGGTATGAGGTATGAAGATAACTAAGAACACAAATCCCGTAAAGAGATAGATCTTTTTTTCTCAAGTAAAGTGTTCTCCTAGTTGATGGGGTAGTAATCTTAAATGGGAACTATTGTCATAGATTATAATGGGATCCTTAGCCAGTGGCGGCGCTAGACCACGCGTGGACGTCGGCGAAATTAGGGTTCGCGAGGCCTCCTTTTTTCCCAGTCAAGAAAACGTTAAATTATATAAGACGAATTATAGTTACACTAATGTATGAGTAAACGAGATTTATTGCTAATCAAATGATGACAAAAATTACACAAATAGAAATTAAAATAGACGAACTGAATAATTAATTTTAAATAATTAAAAACTTTGTGAGGCCCCCTCAAGCGCGAGGCCGTCGGCGGTTGCCGACGTCGCTGACGCCTAACGCCGCCACTGTCCTTAGCACATCATAGTTATCACAATTACTTTGATGGCCATGTATTATTATTCATTCAGCATCCCACTAGAGCAGGGGTAGCCAACTCAAATGACTTCACGGGCCCACTTTGGAGAAACATAATCCCGTGGACCCATCACAAACATTTATTACAGTGAAAATTTAAAACAGAAGGACATATTATTATTGTTTTCCATGTATACAAACATAGATAGTATAATAATAATTATGCAATGATCAAATACTGTTTAATTCTTTTTTTCGTGAGATATTTGTTTCACAACTCTATCATTTAGTTTTTGGTAGTTGATCTCAATGTGAGTACTTGCGCATCATAATTGATGCTGCAGGGTTTTGTCCATTAAGCTTGAGCGTGATTTATGTTTGATAAAATTCATTTTCTAAAAAAAAAAAAATATTTACAGTAATAGAAACAACAAAGTAAAATAAAAGCAGTTATGAGATCTTTTAGTTAAAAAAAACATCAAAAGCAAAAATACAGCACAAAATAGTCATACTTTGTTATGTTGTAATGAATCTCACGGGCCACAAAATTATGCAAGGTGGGTCATATGCAGGTCTCTGGCTGCGGGTCGGTCACCCCTGTACTAGAGACTACAACCTGGAATGAGATGATGCTCAAATGGTATCTGCATAATTCAATGATGCATATATTTTCCCCTACTTTTCTGATAATATAGATCAGAGGTTCCCAAACTTTTTGTCTCATAGACCCCTTGCCATGTTTTTCGGTTTGGGGTAGATCCCTGCTTAATTAATATTGAATTTGTGCAAATTTATCAACTTAAATGTCTTTTTGACAGCTGGTACTCCTACTTTAAGAGAATTAAATTTCTAACTGTAATGAATTATAGTGTTTAAAATTTAAAAAGCAGATGTTAATTAATTAAATTAAAAGTTAATTAATAAATGCAACTGTTAAATAAACTAACTAAACAGCAAACAACTGATTTTAAAGGGGGGGGAGGAATCTAGAGCACTACAATATCAAATTTTCAACATTTAGTATCTATTGTCTGGTTTAACCTTAAGTTTCCTCTGTTAATGTTCACAATTTTTTTTTTTTTGGAGATTGGCAACATCACTGAAACTCCTTCACATTAGGAAAAGCAATGAAAAACTTCCTCACGATATTCCAACAGTCGAGACAAATAACAGATTTGACTTTTTAAAACCAAAATTGCTGGCATCCGTTTCTAAACTTTAAGATCTTTGTTAGTGTTAATACAATCAGTTCCTATTGTAATGTGATATTTTTTTTTTCAATATGACTATACGAATTCATTGCCTACTGTATTGCCATTGTTATATCATTCTCAAACCAAACTTCAAAATCTGAATAAAAGGCATTTAAATGTAGAACGTAGGTTAAAACGTTCTGACAGAATGTCTGTGACAAATTTAGAAAATTCGGGACCTTCAGTATTATACTTAACTTAATTCAGGAAAGAGAAGCTGAAATGTTTCTTGCTTTAATAAAATGTATGCTATCCCCTTGTAAATGCAAATTAATTTCATTACATTGGAGAAATAAATCTGTTAAATAGGTAAAATTTAATTTCCACATGATTATAATTTTTTTAAAAAAATTAGTCATGGTTTTTAGGTTAATGAGATCCACTATCATAGACCCCCACTTACACCTCATAGACCCCTAAATTAATTTTTGGCTGGCATAGACCCTTTGGAGGTTGTCGTAGACCCCTGGGGGGTCTATATAGACCATTTTGGGAATCACTGATACAGATTATCTGATCTCAAATCCATTGAGTATAACTTGGATGTCATTGAGTGAGATGTTTGACTATGAGATCCTACTCCATTAAATTTCTGTGAACTGTGGAAAATTGAGATACAGGATCCCCATCACTTCCTAATGCACCCAGTCACTTATTGAGTCAAATTACCTCAAGACAAAAAGTGGTGCTTTTCTAGGCAGGTACCCCAAATTTGTCTTTAAGTGTATATCATCATGGAGAATAATTTAAAAGGATGTATTTTTAGTTAATTACTTTGGGGGAGTATATTTGTATATTTTAAGTATATTTGCTTCTGTAACATTATAAGCAAAATATTAATAACTCTTAGATGACTTTACCAAATTTTTACAAGGAAAATTTAACATCCAATTAGACATCAATATTCTTATGGATTTTAAATTAACTGTTTCATACTATCGAAGCAGGTATCACAAAATTGAAGTTAAAGGAGCTGATCGTAAAAAGCCCAGATTACGTTGAAGACGATGTTAAAAAGATGCTTGATAGCATAGTGGAGGAACGTACAAAAATAGAAGAGAGAAAGGGCTGAGAGAGAGAGAAAGGGCTGAGAGAGAGAGAGAGAGGGCTGAGAGGGAGAGAGAGGATATGCGAAAGGATGAGAGAGAAAGACGAGAGTACGAATTACAGAAGTTGCGAATATAAGCGCAACAGACTGCCGGTATGCCGAATAACACCGAAAACGTTGAAGCATCGAATAAACTGATTCACGAAATTTTTCATAAGTTTAATATGTAGGAAGATTATGAGGACGTCCGAAGAACTATAGGGCCAAAGCAGTTAAACTCATTTGCTAAAAGATCGAACAATAACGATAATTGTTCTCAATGGCAAGAACGTTTTCCCCTTGGAAATAATTGGAATGATAGAAAATGCTTTCAATCGACGAGAACTTACGATAAAAGAGTTAAACAGGTAACATGTAGCTACTGCAGGGGGACCAGGTCACTATGCCGTAGATTGTACAAAGCGCAACAAGGGTACGAAAATCAATAAATCTTCAAGCTCTCCGGTCCAGATCTGTTCTCGAATTCAGCATGACAGAATTAAGACCAGGAAAATAACCATAGGAAACAAGACTTTTGAGGCTCTAATCGACACTGGAAGCCCAGTTTCACTCATTCGTGAAGATGTAAGCAAAGGAATCATCGAGCAATCGAAGCTCTCGAAGGACATTGTCGTGTTATCTGGATTAGGAAAGTACGAAGTCAAAACAAAATGATCGTTCCAACGAGAAATCGAATTGGATGGAGAGAAATATTCCGTAATATGGCATGTCGTGCCTGCGCTGCATTTGGAGTTCCAGGCAGTGATAGGATCGGACATTTTGGAACAAGCTTTTGTTGGCTTTGATAAAAAAGGTGTTTATTTCAGTAAACACGAAGAGAAGGTGTGGTTTGTGAATACACAGGTTTATGAAGCAAGAACTGAAGACGAAATCGAAGTTAAACATGTTATCAATCCTCGAATAAGAAAGGAACTCTCTGAACTAATCAACAGCTATACACCTAAGAAGACCGAAACGACAAATGTATCCATGAGAATTATCCTGAAGGATGATATACCAGCTTACCAAACAGCACGCCGTTTGTCGTTTCTGGAGAATCAGACCGTCAACAAGCAGATTGACGAATGGTTGGATAAGGGAATCGTGAGACCAAACTCTTCTGAATATGCAAGTCCAATCGTGTTAGTCAAGAAGAAAGACGGTACTGACAGACTATGCATTGACTATAGGAAACTGAACCGAAAAATAGTCAAGGATCGCTTCCCCTTGCCACTGATAGAGGACGTATTGGATAGGCTGCAAGACGCCAAAGTGTATTCCACGTTAGACTTGAAAAATGGGTTTTTTCATGTCGACGTAAACGAGGATTGCAGGCATTTTACCTCCTTTTGTTGTACCAGACGGGCAGTTCGAATTTAATAAGGTACCTTTTGGTCTCAGTACAAGCCCATGCGTATTCCAAAGATATGTGTACATCATTTTTAGGGAACTCATGCGAAAAGGCATCGTAATAATTTATTTGGATGATTTGATCGTTCCAGCTGAAGATGAGGAAGAAGGTATGGAAAAACTAAAGAAGGTGTTTGAGGTCGCATCCAGATATGGGTTGGAGATCAAGTTTGAAAAATGTCAGTTTTTAAAACGAAAGGTGGAATTTTTGGGTCACGTTGTCGAAAATGGAACGGTGTTCTGTTCCATTTTCGACAAAAACGCTAGCTTCAGTTGCAAAAACGATAGCTGTCAAGAGGTTTCCTGTACCAACGACTGCCAAACAAGTCCAAAGCTTTTTGGGACTCACTGGCTATTTTCGAAAATTTATTCTGTCATACTCTAAAATAGCGAAACCTTTGAGTGATCTACTTAGAAATGACAAACGATTTGTCTTTGAACGACCTCAAATAGAAGCATTTGAAAAGCTCAGGCAATTGTTGACTGAAAGTCCAGTATTAAGTATTTTCCAGCAGGGAAAAACAACCGAATTGCTCACGGACGCAAGTCAACAAGGCTACGGAGCCGTCTTACTCCAAGAGGCAGAAGATGGGAAATTGCATCCTGTTCAATACATGTCTAAGAAAACTACTCCGGCAGAGGAGAAGTATAGCAGCTATGAACTTGAAGTTCTTGCTGTTGTCAATGCTTTAAAGAAATTTCATACCTACCTTATGGGAAATCATTTCAAAGTCATAACGGATTGCTCAGCTTTTCAAAAGACTATGGACAAAAAGGATTTGGTTACTCGTATAGCGCGATGGGCATTTTTGCTGGAAGAGTTTGATTATGAAATTGTGCATCGTTCCGGCCAGAGAATGCAACATGTGGATGCCCTTAGCAGGTATCCAGTCGCAATAATTACTAACGATACTCTAACCGCAAGATTAAAAAGGGCACAACAAGAGGATGAATACACTCAGAGTCTAAGGTCGCTGATTGAAACAAACAGCAATTCAGACTTTTTCAATAAAAACGAAATACTTTACAAATATGTTGAAGGTCGTGAATTGATAGTTGTACCAAGAGATATGCAAACTGAGATAATTAAGTTAGCACATGAGAAGGGACATTTCTCCGTTGCCAAGACTGAAGGAGTTGTCAAACAAGAATTTTTCATTCCCAATTTGAGCAAGCAGGTGCAAAATGTAATTGTTAACTGTGTGCCATGTATTTTGACCAACAAAAAGAGTGGAAAAAAGGATGGATTCCTCAACCCCATTCCTAAAGAGGATGTGCTATTAAGTACTTATCACGTCGATTTTATCGGACCTTTGCCTTCTACTAACAAGAAATATCAGCATATTCTCACAATAGTGGATGCTTTTACAAAATTTACCTGGCTTTATCCCGTTAGATCTACTTTCGCAGAAGATGCTTTGGATAAATTAAAATTGCAACAAAAGACTTTTGGTAACAGACAGAGGCTCTGCTTTTACTTCTGGAGCTTTTGGAGATTATTGTACTAATGAAAACATTCAACATTTGCAAATCGCCACCGGAGTACCCAGAGGAAATGGCCAAGTCGAGAGAATACACCGAACTATTATTCCCGTTTTGACCAAGCTGTCAATTGCGGAGTCTACCAAGTGGTTCAAGTTCGTAGACCCACTTCAGAGAATTTTAAATAGTACATTTAATCGTAGTACTAAGTGGTCTCCATTTGAATTATTAATTGGCTTCACCATGAGAAACAAGGAAGACCTTCGCCTGAGGGAGTTACTGATGGACGAAATGATGGAGGATTTTCAAGAACAGAGAAACCAATTACGACAAGACGCAAAGAAAAATATCCAGAAGATACAGGCAGAGAATAAAAAAACCTATGACAGGAAGCGCAGGAAGGCCCTTAACTACCAGATGGGTGACTTGGTGGTCATTCAGAGAACACAATTTGGGACAGGTTTGAAATTAAGGCCTAGGTTTTTGGGACCATATAGAATAGTTAAAGTAAAACCTAGAGATAGATATGATTTAGAGAAAGTGGGTGATCATGAGGAACCTAAGATAACAAATTCATCTGCTGATTTAATGAAATTTTACTCACCATGATGATGTATTTTTATAAAAAGCATTTTCTATTATTTTTAAAAGAACATAATGTGTATTAATGTGTTTTGTTTTCTTTGTTATTAATATTTCATTTTTGAGAGTTGTATCCTTATTTTTAAATTTGAATGTCTATCTTGGAATTTTTATCTCCGATTAATATTAATTTTGTAGAGGCCTATATTTTATTGTATGGTTTGTAAAATCACCGAGGTCAGTGATTCCCAGGATGGTCGAACTTGTAGGAAAGGAATGCAAGTTTTCTTTTACTTCTTTTGATTTTTATTGTAAGAGATGGCACCACTAATAGAAACCACGTGAGTTTTAGCTGCGCGATACGGTGAAGTCATGTATTTATGAGGTGGCAGAAAAGAAACTGGGAGTTGCACCAAAGCTTGAACGAAGGCAGGTCAGAGGAAATCGGTCTCTCCGTTGTTTGAGAAAGAGGGCGTGTTTTCGGAATTGGTATGGTGCTATCTCAAATTATTTAAAACCCCTTGTAGATAGTAAATGTTTTAGTTGTGATTTTAATAAATTAGGTGATTTTAACTCTGCGTGCTTATTTTAACATTAAAATTGAATCTTCCTCTAGACGCCGTCCCACATAAATAACATATCTGATATGATGTTACTGTTAAAAATGTTTTGAAAAAATATATTCTGGCTTTGTGTTTTGAATTTTTTTCTCTCTTTCAAATGAAACTGCAGATTGGTAGTTACCCTTGCAAACCAGGTACTGGTGGCATAACGTACACCCTCGCATTGCGGGGGGGGGGGGCAGAGCCTGACTTCCGCCAAGTGCCTACCCTTTGTAAAATCCAAATTGGGGGCCCAAATGTTCTCCATTATACCACTGCGAGGTATATTCACCAGGAGCTGGTACCACTTTCTAACGTGGCACCATATAGGTAGATATCAATTGCCACAATGCAATTTTGATGCCCAGTTTCTTCACCAGAGATATGTACCTGACCTCTGAAAATGCAACATGGAGCTAGGAATTTTGTTTTGCCGAGTGCACCCAAGTTAAACATGCACTCTATAGGGATCTTTAACATGGAAGCAGTCATTTTTTGCATCATAAAAATCCACCATCATGTGCTGGGGTCAAACTCTTAAATTTGGGTGTACAAGAATGTATTTTGAATGTCCTTTTGAATGTATAATCCTTATAATTTCTGTATTCCTTATCTGTATAATTTCTATTAAAAACGATTATAAAATTAGATTTAACTCAAATTATATGTAAAAAAAAAAGAAATTTAATTTTTTTAGAATTCGGCAATTTATTTAAAATGAAATCATGAAAATATTCTGGTACATCACAAATTTTACATGAATCCAACTAGAAGATTCCTTTTCATATAAACGATGGCATTTATTAATAAATTATATGATTGGTCATTCAAAATGCAGAACCAGAGGTATCAAAATAAATATTTTGGATAATTTACATTGAATATAATGGTGAAATGATTGAAATTAAAACCTTGTTTGACTGTTGGCAATAGTACTGTGGCATACCTTACCATTTCTTTCTCTCTCAATTATCACAGTTTACCGTTAAAATATTCAATCCAAAAAATTATTAACTGTATTCTTGTGTTAGTGTATGAGTAGGAGAGAGATGTGTTAAGCCAATCTTTAACAAAGCTTAAATAGTTTTATGATTTAATTTTATTATTTAATAAAATCTTTTCCTTTAGATTTATTTATTTTAATGCATAGAAATAAAACTTATGACTTTTACAGTACTATATGCCAGTAAAATTAGATCTAGATCTTTCTTGTGGGCTTTCATAATTTAAATCATGACTTTTTGATCAATTTTGCGTCTTGTTTTTTTTAAGCCTAAAATGAACTTTGCATTAAACAAAATGCTAAGAGAATTTTTAAGAAAGCAGAGTAAAATTTTAAGAAATAAATGAACAGATATATTTGAAATTATCATTTTTATAAAAGGAGGTGAGAATATTTTAACTCTAATGAAAATAGATCAAGGTTAACTTGTCCTTTAATCTATGTTAAATTTGGAAATGGAACTTATGATCATGATATTTAAATTGTTAGAATCAATTCTGCAGAAGTCCTTGGTGTGATGAGATTATGAATTAAAAAATATATTTTTCAACAATTTTTTTTTAAGACAAGAGAAGTTTAAAAAACTTTTTAAGAATACATCATATGCTGATCAGAATTATATTACTATTTTAAAAGTTTGGAAATAACTGTTATACACACACACATTGCAGTATCCGACCCCAATTGTTTTATTTTAATCTGTAAGGAAACATGTTATATGAATTAGATTAGAGATCAAGAAATAAAATGTTACTTTATAGTATATCTGAAGAAATCTGCAAACAAAAGAAATAAGGTACTTATAGATTTTTTTTAGGAATCACAGCTTAGCAATTGCTTTTTCAAGTTATCAACACAATACAAACATTAATCCAATAAGATATGATCAAATGAGATACATTCACTACATATACAATGATGATATAGAATTTGGCACGCTCTCATCATAATCCCTGTAACTAATAAGAAACGGAAATTGTAATATCTGTTTTCATAACAAACCCTTTATTTTGGATTTTTCATAGAAATATCTGTATAATAAGAATGCATATTTTGAAAAATAGATTTCCCCCTGTTTTTTGGTCAAGGTTATCGTGTTTAAAATATTTAATTAATTCAGTAATGTTGCAAATCCAATTATCAATTACTTTTCAAATAGAAGAAATAATGTATCAATATAATTTATAAAGTGTTAGCATGAAAATATAAAATATATTTTTTACCATATTATGTGTGTTCTAAAAATTGAGAAATATTTAAAAAATACACAATGTTGCACTTTTCCATATAAAACTGAAAATACAATCAATATTTAAGTATAGATCAAATATTTTATAGAAAGGGGGAGAGGGAAGTAGAGCATATTAAAATAGGTCGTTTTCTTTACACTTGTAAATCCGTAATATGTAAATAACTATGCAAGTTTTTTACAGTAAAGTTATGTGGAGATTGATTTCTTTTCTTTAATATTAGACAAAAAATGAATTACATAATTAATAACACTAAACAAAATTTTAATAATAAAAGTTCATTTCATTTTAAAATGAAATATATATTAAAAGAACTTTAAAGTATTTTCTACACTCATGTCCATAAATTAAGGATAATGAAGTTCAGGCAAAGAAAGAGACAGAAGCAAAACAAATTTGACTTATTTGTAAAGTCTATTTATTAAACAAAAGGTAAAGAGCAAAAAAGAGGCTATATGTTTGACATAATTAATAAAAATTGCGATTTTTACTCCCTGGAGCAAATTTTAAAAAAGAACCTATTTACAAAAAACAGTATAACATGGTTAGTATGTTGGTTAATACAGAGTATGTTTCCCGGACGATGCAATACAGGCCTTACAACACCTACGCATGCTGAGTATCGAATTATCAATCTGATCTTGGGGAATATTACACCACTCACCAAGCAATGCCCTCCGAAGTTCCGGTAGACAGGTGGGAGGGGGTTGACGGACTGCAATTCATCAGACAAGCATATCCCACACATGCTCTATTGGATTCAAGTCTAGTGAGTATGCTGGCCAATCCATACGGGTGATATCCTCCGATTGAAGGCATTCGTCTACAATGTTTGCACGGTGAGGACGGGCGTTGTCATCCCTAAACAGAAATTCAGCACCCATGGCGCCCCGAAACTAACGTACATGTTGTTCCAGAATGACATCCCGATAGATGTGGCCTGTCATCGTTACACTCTGAACATGCAGGTCAGTTCTGGAACCAAGAATAATTCCTCCCCAAACGAGCCATCCTGCACCACCGTAACGGTGTCGTTTAATGGTGTTCTTTTGGTGGTAACGGGTACCTGGCGCTCTCCATATGAAAGTCCGGCCGGAATCAGACAGCAAACTAAACCTGGACTCGTCGGAAAACATCACACAAGACCATTGTTGCGGTGTCCACAATGCATGCTCTCTACTCCATGTTAATGGTAGACGACAGTGAGTTGCGGTAAGGGGAACACATCTGACAGGCCTACGAGCATATAGACCAATGTGCCCTAAGCGTCTGTACACGGTCTACCTTGAAACTGTCGTACCGGTAGTTGAAGAGAGTTGACGAGATAGGTCTGATGCTGTGCTCCGTCTGTTTCTTTTGGCAGTAACTGCCAAATACCGGTCCTCATTCGGCGTTGTAACTCGGGGGCGACCTGTGCTGTAACATCTACTCACATTACCATCATCTTGGAATCGTTGCCAAAGCCTGGAGATGACACTCTGGGCGATTCCAAGTTCCTCGGATACTTCCAGCTGGGTACGTCCACATTCCAGTAGTCCGGTAATTCTACCACGTAAAAAAATCATCCAAATGCTTCATTTGTTCCATAACTATGTGGTTATTGCACCGAAAGGCTTTTAAAGCGCTTGTGAACAATTTTACTTTTTTGCCACCATTCCTTATATACACCTCTCTCACTCTATCGTCATTGTGACGTACTATCCGCGCCATCTGGTGGTTTCCTGTAATTTGCATATTCTTCTTCAAGATGTGTGTGATAATTCTACAGGTGAAATTTTTATTTTAGAGTTCTATTTCTGTGTGATTCTGAATTATCCTTAATTTATGGACATAAATGTGTATTTTATTTTTTGTGTTCAAAGTGCGCGCCATACGCCGGATTTTATGGTAATTTATTTTAGTTTTTTCCCAAGTTTTTTTAAAATTCCATTTAAATGTTAATTACGTAAAACATTCCACACAAATGTTTTTCAGTTCCAAAAATTCACGAAAAATGTCAGAATATTTTAAGTATGCAATTGCTACAGAAACATATGAAAAAAAAAGAATCCCCAAACGCGAATACAATTGTCATAAATATTTTTCACTCATTTTTTTTCGTGGTAGAATTTTTTTTAAAAAAAATAGCATGTGCAGATTGTGGGCATTGCAATCTTTTACACTCTCGTCATTGTGACGTACTATCCGCGCCATCTGGTGGTTTCCTGTAATTTGCATATTCTTCTTCAAGATGTTTGTGATAATTCTACAGGTGAAATTTTTATTTTAGAGTTCAATTTCTGTGTGATTCTGAATTATTCTTAATTTATGGACATGAGTGTATTATAACATATTTGTGCCACAATTGCTTTCGATACAAATATTTACTTTTAAAAAAAAGCAGACATTTAATTGAAAAAGTTAATAAAGTTTTAAACTTCATAAAATATTTGATAAAAGTGCATTGATTTTTTACAATATCACTCTGTTTTATTTTCCTTTTACAATGTACTTAAAGAGTCTGAGACTTTTTGAATTGTTGGAATTTGTAACTTGACTTATAATTGAAGAATATTTAAATTTTTTAGAGCATAATTTGTAACAACACGATTTTTCATGATGTTTTGATGAATATTACAACTGTATTAACCTTTTACTCGCCAATGTTCCAATATTAGAACATCAATGGTTTTTTGTCGAATCGCCCACTGGTCCGCCAAATTATGAAAAATCGCTAATTTGGCGGGTTTTTGCATGTTGTGTTTTGGAGTAGCAACCCTACTACAACACAATCCGAATTCTCCCTCACTGATACAAAAATCAAAAGGGTTACCAGATTTGGTCCCTTTATCGATTTGGCTAGAAAACACTTGGCGGGATAAGTGGCCGATTCGACAATTCAACCGGAACATCAACTTTGAAATTTTCTGAAAAATTCAATTTTATTCTTATTGTTCCATAAAAATTATTTTGAAGACAAAAAGTAAGGATTAATTTTTTGAAATTGAAGTATTGTTGCTAAATTAAATAGTCTCTCTGAGAAAAAATTCTAAATAATGCATTTTTTTCTACTTTTGATCGGGAAAAATTCAAAAATTCATATAAAATTCAAAATTTAAAAAATATTTTTATTATTTGGTAAAAGTAACTAAAAATGATCATTTTAACTATAGACTGCCATATATCATAAAAATATCGCTATTTTTTTACTATCGGTTTTGAAATTTCAATATTCCAAAAATGGAACATTGGCTTGTAAAGGTATACTTTTTCACACAATGCAGTTATTATGTTTATAGTTCACAGAAGAGTGGGAAAAGGTTTCTGAACGCTAAAAACTTATAGTATGTGTCGGAAGAAAATATTTATGACTTGACTTTCGTTTCGGCTCCCTCTCTCAACTCCCCCCTCTCAACCGTTTCTGGACAATCTCAAGTGAATTTCTCAGCTGCAGCAAAAGTAACTTCCACGTGCGTTTGTTGATAGTTAGATGTAGGGTATGTCTTATTTGGAGTAGAACGTCACATAATAAGGTTTTATATTATTTTGTGTTACGTCAGTTAGTGAATGTCCATTACGCTGATAAGATGACGCATTCATAGCCATTCCGGACTGTAGAAGAGGCTTTGGAATATTTTTATACACAATCAGATGAGAAGAACCTATTAATTCCCCTAGAAGAAAGTGGGTGATTTACTGACGAGGAAGATATCCATGAAAATACTTTTCAGTCTGTTCTACCAGTATATGTTTGTTGCAAAATTGAAATTTCTGCAAGCATAGATGATGATGAAATACCTCCTGTTTGTCAGAAAAGCACAACGAAAAAATGCCTCAAGTGCGAAAAAAGATTGCTTGAGAAATGTTTTCCTAGCTATACATGGACAATAAAAATAGTTTAGGACATAAAAAACACATATAAGAAAAAACAGTTACATATTTTGTCTTTATTTCTCATTTTAAAGAATTTTGGTAAATCTGTATTTTTCTAGTTTTTTTTTTTGCTTTATTATACTATAGCCTTGGGAATTTTGATATGAAGGTTATTTGTTTATTTCTTTGTCCTACTGATGTTTTCCTTTATTGTTTCTAATAAGTGATTATAATTTTCTGAAATGTATAAATTCCTGTGTATAAATTATATTTTCATCTTAATCTGCTTTATTTTGGAATTATATTTAAAAGTTTACTTCAGATGTGGCGCAAACAGGGGACACCCATCGGGGAACCTGCCCCCCTCTCCATCGGGGTACATTTAAAAAACTCTGCACGGAAAAAATGATAGATTTCTCTCGTTCACAAGCAAAGTTTTAGTTCCCCCCCCCCATTTTAATTTTAGATTTTTTTAGGTCCATTTCAATTGTTTTTCGCGGGCATCATGCCCCTCCCCCCTACAACGGCGGGGGGGGGAGGGAATGATGAAACCCAATTGGGAAATGTTTAATGTCACCTCTTGTTAAGATACTACTTCTTAAAATGTACATAATAACTGATTTTTGAATTTAAATGTCATTGGTTGTACTCTTAAAAAACGTGAGAAAACTTAATAATACCCGCCAATGTTCCATTTTTAAAACATGCTAAAAATCTTTAAAAAATTTTTTTTAAAAATTTTTTTCTTTTATAGATCTTATGTTTCAATTTTAATTCGATTTTTATCAAAATTTAGTTTATGTTACCTTTCAATCATAGTGCGGAGTTTAAAAGGTTAATGTAGTAATTTGATATTTTTAGAAAATTTAAAGAACGCAATTTTAAAAAAATCCATTAACATTGTTTAAGTTGTCAAATTATAACAAGATAAAGTATAGGAGGGACAGGCCCTTGGCAATGTCAATGTTTTTTGAAGATCAAAATCGATCGCTAATCTACTTCACTTAGCGATAGTTCTTTAACAAACGACTCATGATGACGGGTGCATGAGGTCCAAGACCGTGAGGCACCAAAGGTTGAAGTCTGACTTTGCCTCATGCCTGCATGCATTTAGCTGAGCATATTGGAATGGCCTTCACGCCTTGGGTGACCCCTACCAGGAGAATACACTCACGACGTACTTCACCCATTCCGCCCAGGAACACTCTCCCGCCACGATGAGGCAGCAATGCAGGACTTTGAGAGAGTATTTTTACCACCAACAGGCATCTTTACAACTATGAGCCTGATATTTATTTACTGGGTAGTCGACTGAACTGTGAAAAGCATCCAAAATATCTGGGATTCATCCTAGATCAGGAAATTTTTGGTCATGCTGATATAAACAATTTGGTTTGTAGAGGCAAACAGAGATTGAAAATTTTAAAATATATTTCTGGCAGAGACTGGGGAGCGGATGCTCGGACTCTTCGAAATACATATATTGCTCTCATTCGACCTATCCTTGAATATGGTGTACAGGTCTATCAGGTTGCCTCTGTTAGAAACCTTGATAAACTAGAAAGGGTACAACTCTCTGCTGCCAGAGTCATAACTGGTCTCCGCAACAACTGCCCGAGGGATATTGTTTTGTATGAAGCTGACTTGCAGCCTCTCAAATTACGAAGCAGATTCCTGTTGGCTAAATATTTTGCCAAGCTCATCAGTTATAGAGAAAAGTACAGAACCTCTTGTTTTGTGCGCAGTTGGCACAACAATCGTCGCCTTAAGAGAGAAAGTCCACTTAGCTATGCTGAAGGCGAGGGATGGTTATATCATGAAGTTTAGTATGTCTCTCTGGCCCGCTCTATGGATGTTGCTGCGTCGTTTTATGAACGGGTCTTTTTAACACGGAATTATCCTCACACACAAACAAGGGCACTCATCATCCAGAGTATCTTAGACAGCTTGCTTTGGAGACCATTCATAAAGTCCCGTGTGATGCATTACAGATCTATACTGATGGCAGCATGGAAGTAGGCGCTGTTTCGGGAAGTGGAATTTTCATCAAAAAGGGGAATGGTATTAGGATCTGCAAGAGAAATCCTGACTTCTGCTCAGTATTTTGGGCAGAACTTTTAGCTATTGAGGAGGCTTTGAAGTTTTGTTATACTGAGAGTGTCAACACAGATATTTGGATATTGAGTGATAGCCAAAGCTCTATTCAGCATCTATCTGAATGGTAGAGGCATGGTGACAGAACGACAAAGAGTATTATATAGTTATTAAATAGCTTGAATGCTAATGTTAAGATCTTTTTTCAGTGTGTACCATCGCACGGGAATGTCTATGGGAATGAGATTGCAGATGGCTTGGCCCGCGAGGGCAGCCATAAAGATTTTATACATGGTGGCTGCCTTACTTTTTCAGAAATTGCTACTCGGGTCAAACAAGATATCATTTCCTCTTGGAGGTAGGCCCCCGTGCATGAATGGTATGAAGGAAATCACCCTGGTGCTGCTTTACTTGGGACAATCAGTAGGCCAGATGAAACTACTCTTGCTAGACTACGAAGTGGACATATTCGAGCTCAACGGCATGTGGATGGTGTTAAAGTTTACCCTTCTTGTCCGAAATGCAATGTGAACCAAGCCGCTCCTGCCACATTTTTGCTTATATT